>DWTO01003320.1:0-12720 GCA_018244755.1 Jemadia pseudognetus | reverse complement strand
GCCCCACGTCATCGTGGTAATTACGTTTCCCGAGCTTTTGATGGAGTGAAGCTTTATGTATAGTGGCCTTCGCACTGGAAGTCAATGAGTTGTGACCAATGACATATCAAGTTGGGCGAATTAATTTAATATTCTTAGTTGATTTTAAGTGAATTGAATTTTGGACTTCAATATAAGAGCAGTAGATTATTTTTATATATTATTAGTATTATATCACGACAGGTCTTTTATACTGGGTAGGCAGAGAGCGCCGAGTGCCAAATATGTATTCTTATATATGTGGCGTAGCGTGCCTTGGAGGGATCCTGTATCAAAATTAGTTGGGGGCCCCAAATGAAGGGTATAATTATTTCTGGTTAAAGGAAACAAAAATGCTCGCATTAGATTAAAATAAATGTTTATTGATTATTAGTTATCTTTATTAGGATGTTGCTAACTTTTGGGCGCACGCTTAACCCGGGAAAAAAAGAGATAATTTTTTGACTTTTGTCATTTCTAAAGTGAAAACTCAGTAGACACGTATGACAATTTTTTATATGTTTTTATAGTTTTACTAATTTTTGCTTACACACGTTAGGGGCCTCTGTAGCCCGGGGGCCCCGTATCATTGATACGGCTGATACGCCGGTAGTTACGCCCCTGCATGTAGACTTGCCGCTATTCTTCTACTTTCATCATTATCTTCATAATTGAAGTGACATTTTTATTACGATAAAATGATTACTTATCTATCTATATAAATAAAATGATAGAGATCTGTGGTTGTGCGCTCGTCACGAATGAAGTATTTGATAGATTTCTATCAATTTTTTTCAGTTTTATGTCTTTGTCTGAAAAAATATATTACGGCATCTTCATTTAATGTCAATGTATTAAAGTGTTAAAAATTTTTTTTAGCGCTCCTTTAATATTAGCCAAATGTATTTTATGCCTTATATAATAATTATTATGTTTGCTTCTCTGTACATACATATAACAAGACAATAATGTCAATACACAATGCAGACGAAGTCGCGGGCATAAGCTAGTCTGTAAATTAAATAAAGAATTTATCTATTTTGATACAAATTATTTATTTACTACCAGTGCGTATCAAAGACTTCATTCGTTATCAGTGTGCAAGATATCAGATATTGTAGTTTTAAAAGTAAATTCACATTGTAGCTTGAATACGTGTTATTCCGCCAGGACCCTATGATTAGAGCCATAATATTAAGCAATAGTGTAAAGTGCATTATAATTTAGTGGAATTGTGTTACGTTAAGACATTAGTGTTGATATGTAGATGATGTAAGCAGATAAGCGTTAAACTATTGGGAGTTAATGGCCAGTTTGACACCGTCCATAGACGAGGATAGTTTGAAATTGTTTTACAAAGAGGTCAGAGTGCTCTTTATATCTTCGCCATTCCTATAAATGCGATGTAGTTACACGGAAAATCCTTAACCTGTGTATATTTTTCTGTGGAATCTATTTTAATAGAATTCGAATGTGAAATAATACTTATGTGACGTATACATCGTGCCTGTATTTCGTTGCTGGGGTAGGCAGAGGTGTAGTACTCTTACATTTCACCAGTTACGAGATACGGTCTATTGAATAGGTTCAATAGGAGGTGAAACTATTGCCATAAATCTGTCACAAATCCAGATACCGGGAATTTTAAATTAGAAAAACTTAATAACACTGCTCGGATTGGGTATTGAATCTAGGAACTCTTGCCTAATAATTTGCGTTTGCAAGCACTGTACCAACGAGGAAATCACAGTTAACTGCATATGTATTTACACAATTACTTTACAATTCTGATCCATATTTATATATTTCAATTCAGGTGACACTCTCCGTAGACTATATAAGTCAAATAAACCCAATCAAACTTGAGTCGCGGCAACCTTTACGGATAAAATACATTTTCCGCTAGATTTTCACAAGACGTCGCTGTTAAGGACAATTGATTCAATTCTCTTTGGCGCACGACGGACGCCCACGCCCGGGGGGTGGTCTCCCCATTCCCGGTCTACTTGATGTGTTTTGCGAATAGCAGACCGTACAGAAATGGATTTAAAAGATTTTATTTCATAGACTTTCTGACAGAATTATATAGATCTATGCAGTTTATTCGATATAATGATATATTAAATAGGACCACAAGAGCGATAATTTTTTTTCGTGAAACATCAATCCGGCTTTATTTATCAAGAATTTGTAGAAATTCTTCATTTTTTTTAATTAGCAACTACATAGATTGTATGCTGTGCCAGTACACAGCGTAACATAGTGTAAAACTCGTGTTACAAAGAGACATGATTTTTTAAACTTAACATCACGCTTTTAATCCCCGTAGAGCTAGGTAGAGAAATTTCGTATATTCCCAGGATTCACCAGTCACGTTTATGTCCCATTCAGGAATAGGTAGTGAGCCTATTGCCATACACCGGGCATATTTCCAAACTCCGAGCTACTACTAGAAAATCTAAATTAGAAAAATCCAGTAGTGCCCGACCCGGGATTTGTACCCAGGACCTCCCGATCGGCAGTCGCATTTGCAACCAATACGACCACCGAGGCACAAATTTTTTTATTATTTTATTTTATATCATAAACATAAAAGAAATGTAGATAATAATAAGTGTAATGTATCATAAGTATTTTAATGATTCTCGTTAGTTACTAAACAGATAGACACTAATATTATTTTGAAACTGCAATAATGTTGATATTATAAGGACATTAAAACGTTTGACATGCATGCGGATAAATACAGAAAACAATATCAACTTAAAGAAAGCTTTTTCCTCTATAAACTCCTTGTCATCCTTTTTCAGCAGATTCAAGTTAGTAACCCTGGAAAATGTTTTATATTTCATTATATGCCACAACATCCTTACGTTCCGTAAGCCATAATAATGATAAAATTGATTGCAATGAATATTCATGAACGAATATAACCGATATGTAACATTTTAAGCATGTAAAATCAACCAGCTCTTCAAATTACTTTACGTGAAAGAATAAATCAAATATTCAATATATCAAATTAATGTATTGTTGGAGGTCCCTAAGTGATTGATTTCTAATTTTTTCATTTGCGACTCTTTAGATAAGCCGTCGGTATTGATTGATTAAGTACGCCAAAAATATTAATGTCATCATCATTAAAATCCAATAATAAAGTTTTCTGAGTGTGAACAGCAGATACAAATTTAAATATATATACATATGTATAACAGCTAATATTTTATTGTTAAATGTTTCGTGAGTGTTACACATTACTAGTCGGGCCATCCCGAAAAAACGCACGTGAGTCCAGCCGGCTTAATTCTTAATAACGGCTAATATCTTGAATGACCAATGACTGGTCTCTTATGTAAATGATATACATACACCTCTCTAGTTATAAAATCACACATAGATTCCATTACTTAGGTACGTTTATTCAAGTAAACGGAGTAGTTTGAATTCGTTCTATATTCGAAATTTAAAATCAGGTGGGAATATTCTAAGGACTGCTTAGCGGTTTCTTGACTATATTTTTATAAGCTCGTCTACAATGGTTAATCTTTTAAATGGAGTCCGCTAGATATACAATCTATTCTATAGAAACGCTTCTGTGCTCCCGTGCGCTACCCAACATATATAAAACGGTGGGCTTGGCGGCGGCGAGCGTAGTGTGAGAGAGGTTGTCAGCAGTACGTACCGTGATTCACGGAGCTCGATATCATAACTACATTAAATAATAATACTATTAATGTTCCAGTAAATCCAAATCTGTGATAAAAATAAGTCATATTTAAGTGATATTACCATTTATCAAAGCAGACACACATAATCCGGTAAGTGTTTAATTATACCAATAACACTTAAAGTTCGGCCTTTGATATCCGCACTGAGTTGGGACTAGTGTCACCATTTCAAATTTAATACAAAGTCCTTGAAACTGGAAGGGGGAGGTATTGGTAATCCTGTTAAACCCTGAATTTTTAATATTATAATCTTTTCCAGCTACATAATGAAACTAATACTTAATTGTATTAAAACATATTCGTTATTACTACGTCGTCAGTACTTCAAAATTTTTACAATATGCACCTACCTATATCATGAAATAAAGTTTTTCAATTCTATAATTAAAAAAACAATATTCAAATGTATAAAACTTTTCTATGTAATATAATATAGGTATGAGATATCGTTATGCTTCATTATAGTTATTTCAAACAACACATTAATTTCGACTACATCGTTGTTACGTACTCGTACCTAAGAAAAAAAAACCACATTTTAGCGCTTAAAATTAGCAAATTTTTTATTTATAATATAAAATTCATGTTTACATCTTATAACAAGTAATTTACAACAATATTTTAAAGTTTTTGTTCGTTTAAACTGGTTTTCCGAGGACAGGTGATTTTAGTAGCCTTCCGTTTAATCATTCCGATGTACTAAGTAAAAATAAATTAGATTTATACTAATATTTCGTGTAGTAATTACATAGATATCATTTTTCAGGATTAATATTTTGACCTTGACATATTTCTGACGGTACAATTAAATAACTGATTAAAAAAGACTTAACTTTCTATTTGTTTGCATGACCTCAACCTTGTCAAAGCTTAAGATACGATATAATATTTGCAATAACTAGCAAGTTATCAATTTTATAATAATTATACTTGTTTTCAAATACTCGAATACATATTATATTTTGTCCGTACGATATCTCGCCAAAATAAAAAATATTTGTGTAACGTCAGTTGAATTAGCATTGTCTTTTTTATTGATCGAAGAATATAATATTCACCGGTGCAAAATATTAAAAAATCATGTATTTAAGTTGCAAAAAAATTTATTCTCAGTAATAATTTCAAACAATCCCTTACTTTTTAATTACGTCCTATTTCATTTAAACATTGCATAGTTCTCAGTATTCGCAGTAACTAATTCCATTTTCGTCTCTTGTTTCATCCCATGCAGAGTTTAAATTAAGTCGTGCCGCTCCGTAAACTCTATCAAAGTCAATTAGTCTGTTCTATGGATTTATACAAGAACCCAGGAACAATATTAGGTACAATAGCATGTGCTTTGCTTAATTTTGCATAGCTGGTGGATTAGAGTACACCGTCAGAGAAATAAAGGCGTGATATTATGTTTAGCTTAATTGAATTTAGATTAATAAATATGAATAAACGTCTTCAATTTTCGAACACAATGTTAACGTACGAGTATAAGGAAAACCAGACGTCATTAAATATTATATATACATATTGCGTTCTTAGTGCATTATTCGTTAGGCGCGAGGGGAATACCCGTTCTCCGAGTACGTGTTTCTCGGATTTCTGAATTTACTTGCTCTTACTTGTCCTTTTTCCTCTTAAAAATATTATCAGAAACAGGGATTTTACCTACCTTTTTGTGTTTACATAGCATCTATACCGGATATCCTGCAGATTTAGAATAACCTGGTTACACTCGTCTGTTTTTCTCTTGTAATGTTACAAGAAATAGAGACTATACCTACTTATGTAGTGTTTTAATTAAAACGAAGAATTAAGTAATTAAACTTTTGCTTTTTTGTGTTACACTAAAAATACTTCCTCAATAGTAGGTATTTAATGAAAAACCGGTTCTTTATCAAGGAGTACACATTTGTTGACGCTAGTAACATATTTCGATAGGGCTGTCCTTTTATGACGTGAGAACCTATTGAGATAGGATTTTCGAAATTCAACCTCGTGCGTGAAAGGTGCATGAAAGATTATGGCAGACTGAGACTCCTATTATTTTTAACCGCCTGTACCTACAAAAAATTCTATATTTAAACCTCCGGTTAGACAGTATAATATACCTATCTATTGTAGCTTTATTCGTAACATTTTTCTTTTATAATATATTAAAAGACATTAACTAAGCTTTCATAATTATAAATTAAGTAATTTAAGAATAAATCATTAAACCGTAACGTCGTGGAGCTCAAGCCGTGAACTCATTCAAAAGGATCTCGGATTGGTTTGCAACTAATATTTCCGGTTAGCATTACCGGTTTATGTCACTGTTACTAGCGAATAGAATAGGTTACTACATTAAAAAACTAAACGAAACTAAAACTACAACTAAACGAAAAACAAACTAACGCTCAAACAAGAAAAAACTACTAAACTAAAAGACACTAGGTATATAAGTAAACAAAAATTCATTAGTACATTTTTAGTCAAGTAATTAAATTATCTTTTGCTAAAAATACCACAAGTCTAGTATTACCTACAGTTTAATTATGCACGATTTTTTTCTAGCATTGCATGACAATAGGCCCATCTTCTGTTACCATAAAACTCGTACCCTTAACCTAAGCTCTACCTAAATTCCTTTAGTTACTAATTTGAGGAAGTACAGGCAGGATGTAATGATACATATTTTGTCTTTGAATTCATAAAATAAAATAAGTATTTTATCACAGAATTATAACACTATGAGATTTTTCTAACTTAGATTTTCTAGTAGTGGGGGGTTGGGACCAGGTTACTGCCTAGCGTATGGCAATAGAATCACCATTTATTCCATATTGGGACGTAAACGTAACTGGTGAAACGTGGGAATTTGCTACATTCCTCTGCCTACCTCTTCGGGGATTACAGGCATGAAGTAACATAATTCTATAATTTTATTCCATTGTCCTTCTTCTAGCAAATGAGTAATCGTTACAGTCTTAATGGATCTGTGTTAATGAATGTTAAATTATGGAGTTAACGGAATTGTCTGTAATACTAAATTTTCAAACGCGATATTGCGTGTAATCTACTTTACCTACAAGTCAAGGGCAAGAATATAAAAGAACATATTGTTTTTACTTCTTAGAAGCAAACGGCATAATGTCTCTTTTTATGTGCCTGTTTGTTATAATGGAATCTGTTGACTTAATGTAAATCAATATAGTATGTAGTCTAATGTAATGTAATATTACTTATAACGTAACATCACACCTGTACTCTCCCAAAAGATAGGTATGCAGAAGACTAGTAAACTCCCACGTTTCACGAGTTCCGTTTGCGTCCTACTATGGAAGAAGGGGCGAGCCTATTGCCATTCACCGGGCATAAATTCGAACTCCCAGCCACTGCTAGAAATTTCAACTAGACATTCTAAGCTAAAAATCCAGTAGTTCACGACCCGGGGGTCGAACCTAGGACCTCTAGATCAGCAGTCGGCAGTCACGCATGTAACCAATCGACTAAAAAGGCAGTTATTAATTAGTTAGCGGTTGTATGAGTGACATTAACATTGAGTATCTTCATGGTATATCGGGAATTATCGGATCTCTCTCCGAGTAAAGCGCATGTACTCGTATATTGTATGTTAGTATACTCGCAGACGTATTGCATACGATACTGCGTTCTACGGAGTGAAGGCTTACAAAACTTCCTGCGAGGTAGACTGTTGTGTGAACTGTGTCAAGTATGTGAAGTCAGTGTCAAGTTATGTGAATTATGGATGTACGAAGCGAAGGTGAGCAGTTCAAATTTGTTACAATTATAAAAATTACGGTCAGCCAATAGTTAACCAAGTTCAATCTTCCTAAATTCGGAATTTTCAGAAGTGGAATGTATGAAATATGTTGCTAAGGATATTTGTGAATTTTTTTATTCAACCATTTCAAATTTTTACGTGTAGGTATAGTTGTTTTTCAATTTTTGTTTTAGTTAGCGATGTTAGTATGGAAAAGGACGTGGAAAAAAGGTTTCATGTCTGAAGACGATCCTCGCGCGCTTTTTAAAGACCTTAACATATTTCACATTAATATATTATGCGAAATATATGTGTTTTAAGATAAGAAATTTACGGCTAGATTTGGTAACAAATCGTGTAAACTTTTCTTGCACGTGTACTTTTGTATGTAAATATGCAATAATACGTGCATTTATAATTATTGTACCTACATGCTTAATTAAAATTTAAATATACTAGAAAACGTGATATAAAGGTTACGAAAGAAGTAAAGAGACAAGCAGATATTTTATTTAACTAGGACTTCAGATTGGAATGAATGTTTTACATATTGAGATATCGAGAGAATTTTAAATACATACATACACAAGTAAAAATTGGGTATTTCATTTGAAACAAACCATACTTATTTTAATAATAAAAGCCATTATTTTTATTTACATGTAATTGTATACAATTATTGTCTTATTGTTAATTGCAAAAACGTAATTTTTTCGTTTCCGTCGGCGGAATTGTTAGAACGACAGGGTTTACCAAATTTAAATTTCAATTAAAAATCTTTATTTTTAAAATGCATACATATACTTACGTAACTTCAAAGCCAGTAGCAGAATGTCAATAGATGATTGATATTAGAAAAAAAATGTGAAATTGTTATTCATTTAAATTATATGTAGTTGAAATGAAACTTTCGTAACAAGTATAATTCTGGCCGTTCACAAACAAAATATAGCCGTGGTTTTCGAACGCGATGTAAAATAATAGCCATTCTGAAGTTGGCGCGGCGCAGGCGAGAACCAGCGGTAACCTCGCACCACTTGCCCACCGGGTGGATTGAGCAACCACCAACGTTCAAGCGACGTTCTCTCGACATTGAACGTGGAATTGTTAAATTTTGTTATTCCAACGTTCTTTACGTGATTCTTGTTCCACTAGGGTTCGAAAAGTGATTTGCTGGTTATATTTGTGCCTTCCAATACATTACAGAAAGTTTACTGACTGACATGTTGGTTAAGTTTGTTGCTACGAATACCTGAGAGAAGACTTACTGACTGACTTATTGGTTAAATTTGTTGCTACGAATACATAACAGAAGACTAACTGAGCGACGTATCAATACATACGTAACATCACACCTGTTATCCCCGAAGAGGTAGGCAGAAGAGTGTAGGGCACTTCCACGTTTCACCAATACATAACGGTTATTGTTGCTACGAATACTTATAGTTTTACTCAAACGGATATAATATAAGTAAAATGTTTAAAAATGTATAGTATTTATAGATAACACGAGTACTGAAATGGCGATATGATGATTTAGGTGAAATAAAAGATGATGTAGGTGATTTGGCTTAGGGCTTAGCATTATTAAGGGTCTACAGTTAGCTGACGGTCTGCATCTAGACCGTAAGCTAACTGCAAAGTTGAGGATTATACATACATCATTTTTGTGTAAATGCTGTAACCGCATTGAAATTGCTATCTGCTGACCGACTGTACAGTACTGTACCTTTTGAAGTCATCGTGCAGTTCCAATCACTGCAAACTGACTGGCGTTTGGGATGCAGTTATATCGCAGTTTTTATTCAGTTATGCTTGCATCAGTCCTATCACGGTTTTTGTATTAGGCTAGGAAAAAATCCTCATTGAAACGGTAATTTTCCAGATACTTCGTAGTTCAAATGCTGACCGCCATTTGCTTAGACCCTGAGATGCCCTCTTTATAACGATATCTGAAATGCAGTTGTTAAAATTCCACTTCAAATCGGTTGTAAATGTCCGCAAAACGCAATACCACCCCTTCACCCCGGATATGCTTTAAATGATGACTCTCCAGACAGACCGGAAGTTTCCCTAATAGCTATATATGTCTTTCCCACAACTGGAAGGGTTGGGGCATACTCCACAATTCCAAACATGTTTTAGTGCGGATTGACTAAGATATGACATATTGCAAACAGTCTTTTAAATGTTTTAACATCGTTTATAAGTCGTAATCTGAGGTAATAATAATAATCAAATTGGCTATAAATTAGACCTCGCACTGTGAGGAAATGCTTGTGAATATTTCCCACTCGTGGTCATCTGATCTAAGCAGCGACTGCGCTCGCCATTACTATCTGTAAACATATCACTTGCAATCTATGACCTCGTTTTGCTAACCATGTTTATTTCATGTTATAAAAAAAATTGTGTAAAGCAAATTCCTGTTTTTGTTAAACTAACAGTAAAGTTGCAATATGATCGAGCATGTAGAGAATTACTAGTTTTAAATTTGAATATCGAAGCTGTTGTTCTCAATAATATTCAATGCTATAAAAATCATAATTCATGTAAGAAATTTATATTTCTAAAAGCGATCATTATTATAGTGTAATATAATTTCGATTAAATATTATATTAATGTCTAATGTCTTTTAATTATAACTAGCGACGCATTGCCTTAGCCGAAATCAGTGAGCGGGAAAACCACTATTTACTTAATTACCAGTAGTAATTTGGAGCGATTTTCCCGCGAATAAATTAAACATAGCATGTTCAATTAAACAAAAAGAAATATTTAAATGTACTGAGCTCTATCCATATTAAGTAAAATTCATAGTTACGCTTATTTTAGGTATGTCTACGATGGAACAGGACCTGAAATTAGATTATGGTTTGTGCGGAACACCTAACTAACTTTATCGTGATTGTTTTTCCGCTTTGTTTGTTTATCTAAGCTGCGTTTATTATGTAAATGTTGTTGTTATTGTATATTTTATTTGTTATGGTAATGTGTTAGTTTTTTTAAGACTCACTTTGTTTTTTGTCATGTTATTCAGTTAATAGCATTGCTTAAAGCTTAGTAATTTTTTGTAATATGTAAGTTGTTTTAATTAATGTTAACCACAGTTTAATATAATACTTCTAATCATAGTTTAATATACTTAATACTTTTTACAGGAGCAATGGAAGCGCCTGAATTTAAGGATTTCGCCAAAGCTATGGCTGATTACATAGCAGGATTCTTGTAAAAGATAAGGGACAGGTAAGCAAAGAATATTTAACGAAGAATATGTTTAATGATAAACTGTAGTACCTACCAAAAGCTTCTTGAGATATTAATCACTTAGAGAGAGTAAGAACAGTATAATTGAACTTCGCCATACCTATATGAAATAAAGTGTTTATATTTAAAAAAACTAAGTTTCCAACATTCGATACAAAGTAAGAAGAGTACGCAAGAAATATCATTTTTCAAACGTACAATAATAAACGTGTTGCGAAATGTGATTTCAGGCAAGTAGTGCCGTCAGTGAAGCCGGGCTACTTGCGCCCCCTGGTGCCGGAGCGGGCGCCCGAGAAGGCGGAGCCCTGGACCGCGGTGATGGCGGACATCGAGCGCGTCGTCATGTCCGGAGTCACTCACTGGCACTCACCGCGCTTCCACGCGTACTTCCCCACCGCCAACTCCTACCCCGCCATCGTCGCCGACATGCTGAGCGGTGCCATCGCCTGCATCGGCTTCAGCTGGGTAATACCTCTATTCTTTCCTTCGTCGTGTCGATAGCTGATCTAATCAGACATCGTGGTGAAGGGATTAGTCGCAACGTCCAAAGCTTGTCGAAGTATATTTTCATACATAATCAGACATTAGTAGTCGCCGCTCGGAGATCGCTTGCTCTATTACAATAAGTTAAATTTTGAAATTCAACTGCTTCACTTATAACATAATTACATACATACATACCACTACACTACAACACTACACTCCTCTGCCCACCCTTTTGAAATAGGCATGATTTTGTATCATTACCGACTGTTCTACACGGGTCTCTTGCAAGAATGGCAGGTAAGGTTAAACCCATTCTCTGCACTGCTGTCCAGAAGCGATTTTTACAGACAATTTTCATCAATACGACTCCTAAGCACCTTTAATTACGTTACGTTAGAATAACTTATTTTATTAAATTGTTCCAGACTATTCTATTTAAATATACATGACCTATACAATGTCCGGACGGATTACACAATTAATGGATTTTTCATACATGCAATTTGTTTTCTTTCCTACACACACTGCACAATTTATGAATGGATTATAAAACAGCCCCGCTGACCTACGCGTACCGCAAACCGCAGAATGTCACAAGAGACACGCGTCGCCAATGCCACTGTCAATGGTACAATAAAAAAGTCGAACAAGGAAAACTAGTCGCGCGCGATATTATACGGATCTGGTCGATTGTAATTAATATTTTTTTATTATCATACGCAAAGTATTATCATAGCCGTATCGCCCCTATGATGTGGGGAGCGAAGTTTGGCATTAAGCGTTGGCCTCGAGTTTCGAGATACATTTGGTGATTTCCTTGATTCACCTGTATGTCAGGCGAATAACAATAACAGAATAAGAAAATTCAAATATAATAGTTACATATAATTAAGCAATTGATTATGTAAATGTAGTTCTTAAGATGATAACGTCTGATTACGATAGCTTACTAAGCTAAGTATGTAAGAATATGACGTATAGTAAATTACACGAGGTTAAGGAGAGGTTAGGCTCGCTTACAAACGGACCATACCCTTTGGTAACTGGCATTAGCTTACCTGATGCATATTTGAATGTTAAGTGGTGAATAGGAATAATGCCAGTAATTAGATAAACACATGGTATTCTGATAATAAAATGATATTGGGTCCAAGTTAATGTAAATAGTAGTCCAAGTTAATGTTTTCTTCCATATCACATCTTAATAAATTTAATATATTATTCTTTATGATAAAGGATGAAACATATGTAAAAGGTTAATAATATTTAAACAGTTATTGTAATTATCTGTTATTATTTCAATTTTCTGACTGCCGCCTTGGTCGTGTTGGTTGTAAGTGCGACTGACGATCAAGAGGTCCCGGGTTCGATTCCCGGGTCGGGCATTATAGAATTTTTCTAATTTCGATTTTCTAGTAGTGTCTCGGAGTCTGGATTTGTGCCCGGTGCATGGCAATAGGCTC
>DWTO01003319.1:0-12720 GCA_018244755.1 Jemadia pseudognetus | reverse complement strand
AAAATTAGCAGTGTTTATCTACTATATTATGCATGTATTATACATATAAATCTTCCTCTTCAATCACTCTATCTATTAAAAAAAACCGCATCAAAATCCGTAGCGTAGTTTAAAAGATTTAAGCGAACATAGAGACATAGGGACAGAGAAAGCGACTTTGTTTTATACTATGTAATGAAGATTACAGATTCCATGCGTTAATCGTTAGATTATTAATTAAGAATAACCGAAGACAATATACATATTTTATGTCACCATATATTTTTTTATTTCTGCTTTACAAGCGTATTCCTTTTCGAATTAATCCCACAGTGCATCAAACATATTACCAAGGTTCTATTTGGTTATGTTGCCAGTTTCCAACTGTTGTACAAATAGTTGCAGTTTTGCTCACAGTATGTATTTGAAATACCTTAAATATGTATCCGTACAGTTACGAGAATTTATGCCTCATTTTATAAACGGGGCTATTGTCATGCAACGGGCGCAAATCCCGTTTTTGAGTTAACTATATAAATTCAATCTAAAAACCATATTTATTTTGAGTAAGATATTAGAATAAAGTTAATAAGTTCAGATAAGATATTAGAATAACTTAATAAGCAACATTAGCATACGAGTTACATAGTTGGTAATGCCAACGCGAAAGATGGTATCGAAAAATCAATAGGAGGTCGACTGAGGTTGTTCGACGACCCATTGTTCTAAATAGCCGAGGTAAAGAAATTTAATTTGCCTAATTTCCATAATTATCATGCTTATATCGTCCCAGAATCCTGAGACCACAACTGATCAAAACGTTGTTCAATGCTAATCTAATGTGAGGTCGGAAGAATAAGTACCTACTTAAAGAAAAAGTGGTAGTATTACTGACGTGGTTATTAAGGAGGTAGATGAAATCACACGTTTCTGAAAGATGAAAAAGACTAGGGCGAAATACCTACCAGTAAGCAGCAGCAGCTGTACCAAAGACAGACGGGTTTCCGCTTAGGGTCAGAGATTAAGATATTTAAATTTATAACGAGGGATTATAGTTGGGAATGCACTACTCCCCTCTGTCAATTACATGTAATAAATAATATATGAATTATAGATGGATGTAAAAAATCATTTAAAATTAAAAGGCATTGTGGCAATTAAAGCCTCGACCCGAGTAGATTCGAACTGCGTAGAGACCTACATCGCAGTTGAATATTGCCATCCGGTTCCATTCGCCGAGTAGTCCCCAGAAACTTTAGACATGTGAACTAAGAGATTTGTTATTGTACACGTATGTGCGAGGTTTGGACCCAAAACTACCTTATAAATATTCTACATATAATGGAAATACTATTGTGGTACTGTACTAATCCTGTGTAAGTATATAACTGTTATTATCTGCTTCAAGAAGTAAATATCTATCTAAGGTATCTTTAAAACATTTCCCATTTGTATTGTTAATCAAAGATACACATAAAAAATAGGAAATGACGACCTTCGAATACTTTAGTTTGTTTCGTTCGGTACATTAATTTATGTGGGACTATGAAAATCTCATATGGCAACATTAAAATGAAAGCTGCCAATGCCAAGACGTCATAGGGTATTGAATGTCGTACGCTAACGCTATTGGTTGGATGATAAATGTATAATATAGCTTCAGTTCGTTCATTTTAGTACGGTGCGTAGTATTGTTGGTAACGACGCGAGTGCTTAGAAAAATTGTAATTTATTGTGAAAGTTGTGACATTTTAGCAATATGAGGCGTTATTTGTGCTTATTGTTTTGTGCATTATTTGCTCTGTCACTAACGGGCCCTATAGTAGCGAAAAGGAATTGGGGCGGAGGTGGAAGTGGAAGACACAGTTACCCGAGTTCTGGTGGGCTATCTGGTGGTGGGAGTCACAAACATTCGTATCCGTCTTCAAGTGGCCTGTCCGGCGGAAGTCACAGATACCCTTCATCGGGTAACAGTCACGGCTACCCTTCGTCGGGTAACAATCACGGATATCCTTCATCTGGCGGTTTGTCTGGCAACAGTCCTGGGTCAGCCAATCGCCCCTACCAATCCGGTGGTGCTGGATACCCATCGAACACTCAACAGTCCAATAGCCACGGGTATCCTAGTGGAAAGGGCTTGTCCGGGAATACTCAAACAGGGCATACTACTAATGTCCACTATCATTACAACTACAATCCGCCGCAACAGATCAGGTACACCCCGTCTTACGGTGGACCTGCAATGAGTTATCCAGTCTACCGTGGAAGCCCGCCAACTTATGTATACCAATATAAGGATTCGGGCAGCAAATACGGCACATTGTTAGCTGGATTAGCTCTGTTGAACCTTGGTACTGTGGCCGCCGGCGCGTACGCACTCAGTCACAGCCACTCAAACTACAAACCACAGCCGGGTGAAGTGTGTAAATTTGGCGTTAAAAAAGACAATGGGGACTATGAGGAAACTAAAATAGATTGTCAGTTGATTACCAGCTTCATCTTCCAAGATCAGACAAATGTGCATCCCAACAGCCCTACAAACAACACAATCACGACAACAACGGTTACCAATGTCACAACAATAAACATGACACATCCGGAAACCGGGAATGCTAATGCCACTACCATCAAACCGAATCCAATATACGAAATGTTGCCTAATGGAACACTGGTGCCAATTAACGTGGCGGCTACGAATATGACAACGAATGTAACGAACGACACTCCATCAGCAGGAAACTCAATTACATCATCTGTGACAGTAACTACTACAAACACTACAACAGTAACAAATGCTCTAGATGTGAAAGGGAAACCAATCCAGGTGACTCCGGGCATGCAGTGTTTTGTCATCAGACACACTCCATCAAATAACATGAGAAAAACTGTGCCCTGTGGTCTATTGCAAACATATGCAGAAAAATCATTGCAGCGAAGTTCAGCTACTCGTAATATTTCACTATTTACAGTTTGGTCCATTCTTATAGCCCTATTGATAACCTACTAAGCACTTATTTTTAAGTTTTAACACATACAAAAGAAAAATTTTGAAATATGTTTTTGTTAATATATCCTTTTTTTATATGAACGGAAATGAATGAAGACAAAAAGACATGAAATAACAAAAACATTTGATAAAAATATGTACCAAAAAAATTGTTAGTGTTGTAAGGGATCGAAGAAATGGCCTTATAAAAACATATTTACTCAATTTTGAAATAGAAATTACATATTTACTTCATTTTGGTACCTATTCATGTTATCTATAGTGTATATTGAATATTGCTTGAAAATGTACTGATTTTATTGTAGAAATTAATATGGTTACATAAGAAATAAAGTTGTTCTTGTGCATTATATATATGAATTTATGAGACAGACAGTTATATATTTTTAACTTTCGATGCTTCCCAGATAAATGTGCTTTATGAGACAATAAAGAAAATAATGTTTGCATGAAAAAAACCCAAACATTGATAGTCCAATATTACATTGTATTTTTTTAGATCTGAGCTTCTGTGTATATTGTACTTATTAGTCTGATGTTGACTTGTGATATGTTTCCTATGAATACCATGATTAAACTTTGTTATAAAAATTGTATGCATTTTATTTTACTATAAATACATAATATATCACATAGTAATTCTCAATAAATGGAAAACTGTTCATTTCATATTGTGTTAAATGTCCTGAATGTTTTAAATAATCTTAAAAGCAATTACATTCCGTAATATTCTGGAATAAGAGTACTATCTTTAGTATAGTAAGTAACATTTGGAAGTTGGAATTTGCTATTTACAATCTTTTGTCAAATTAGTATTTTTGTTAGTGTCAATTGGTCAGTCTGTTGGGATCCCGCATGCTGGCACACACTTGTCTGCTAAGTAATTGTAATGATTACGAGACTTGCTGGCATATATAAATTGATTAAAATGTCCATAGATAAGACAATGGACCGCAATACATATAAACGCAGCCCGTGTCTCCAGACCACAGGTTAAGAAACACTGGTTTTAGCATTGATATGTTGCCCACTGCCTGTTAGATGTATGTACCCACCTAACAATGTTCACTGAATTAGAATTGACAGTTGCGTTAACAATCACGCGGAAAAAGAAATCACTGTTTTATGAAGAGTGCAGCTTTCTTTGATGTATTTAAATTTATTCTATTATAGAGAACGAATTTTCATACGGAAGAATATCAAAAAGATAGTCAATAATGAAAATATTCGAAATTACGATAAGCATATGGAAACAGAAATCCATTTATACTTAGAGTAACGACAATACGCCACGGTGACTTCGGTGAGTAACTGTCTTGTTTTCGGTGTCGTCCCACTTGTACAAATTGTACATTTTACACGCTTATAGTTTTCAATGCTTAAGACTGTCGTAAAGAATATAAACGGATTACTTCTGAGAAATACATCGATATTTGAAAATGTAAATTTGTATTCAGCTACGGTACTGGTTTAATATTTTATATTTAAGAAAGGTAATAATGAAAATTTATTTTTTTAAAGTCTTTTCTTCCACATAGATCGGCTTGGAGAGCACATTTAAAATAGAACTGTAGCACGTTGCAATAAACTGTATTTTTACATTTCAATTTTATTACGACAAGCGCTTGAGAATCCTCCTGCTGTCATTAAACATTTCTGTCAATTTGATAAATTTGAAAGGATCGTAAGATAACGAATTGGATTGCAAGTGAATAAGAAAACATAATAACCCTTTAAGTAGATTTAGATTATAATTATAAGGCATGCCTTATAATTATAATTAGAGAAATAGAGAGAAACGCCATCAAATCGTTATTCATATGTTAAACATTTTTTATACATTACCTTGATATATACAAAGTAGGTTATGGAAAATAATGTCTCTTTGTTATTAAACCTGAATCACTGGGGGTTAGGTGAAAAAGTACCGCATGACTTGTAAGTAAATGGGGTTTTGGTATAGTCATATTCGAGACTTGCGACGCATAATTTGTTAAATTGTACGTTGTGTGAAATTACTCATACAAATCACTATGACGTCATTGTACGTCACTGCCAATGAAAAATTATAAGCACATACATATTTAATTAAAGTACCGTATAATAAATAATATATGAGTTAATTTATCTGAACATTTACTTTTTATATTATGGAAGTGTAATACCAACAGAAACTGCATGACGTAAACGATTCAATCTTAGTGGCCAGAGTATTGCCGTTTTAATATATGCGATTCTACACTTGTTAATTATATCTATTTACAAAATGTATGCATCACTGCATGTTAATTAAAATAATTGAAACAATAATTATAAGTCATGGTGTGTAGGTACATAGTTAATAACATGTATGAATGTGTGGATACATAATAAAATGTTTTGTGCCTTAGCTTACGCCTACTAACAGTTACATGGGTAAATTGAAAACTATGCATTGGTAATACGATAAAACCAAATATATGTATATTAACAGAAATTTAAAACACATTTGATTATAACCAAAGAAATTCTTGTGAATGTACGCTTCAACCTACCGGAAAATTTATTACCATACCATACTTTATATCGCCATGTTGAGTAGTTGACAGTTTAAATAATATATCTACTTATAGGTACATATATCAAATATTTTTATATACTGTTTTTGAAATTGGAACTCCTTAATAAAGGAGGATGATACAGGAGGTTTTTGTGAATAATTCCCATGCTAGTATGGTAGGCATTCGGGTTGGGGATCGTAGATTACAGTTCCTCGCACCGCCTACGCTGCTGCCCGGCGGCGGCCAAGGCATTTAGATGTGCCAAGATATGTTGCGCTATACCGCAATCAGTTAGTCGCTAGAGCCCCGTCTGTTACGTAACATCACACCAGCAGTTCACCGAAGGTTTAGGCAGAGGAATGCAATACATTTCCATGATTTACCAATTACGTTATACGTCCTAACTCCTACCGTGGAATAGGGAGCTTCGTCTGCTAATAACATAATTATTAATGTTGCTTTATCTTCCTTTCAGTTATAATTTCGGTGTGCTGGGTGGCCGGTGCAGGGGTGGGATTCCTGCCGCTGTTCGGGTGGCACGCGGCAGTGGACTCCGCGCCGGGCTGCTACTTCGTCGAGGTCATGGACTACAACTACCTGTTGTTCCTATACTTTGCAACCATCGTAACGCCGAGCGTCTTACTCGCGGCCTTCTACGCCCATATATACCGCGTAGTAGTTAAACAGGTAAATATATTGTATCTTTATTACATGTGCAGATAATAATTAATACATTGTATGTAACAAATATTCAGCAAATTAGAACTTGAAACATCTATAGGCGCGACTTGACAGTAAAACGCGACATGACTATGCCATGCCATTCCCTGGCGTTTATTTTAATTATTTTTAATTAATTCCTTAGTATATGTGGCTTCTGTTCATATAAATATTCATTACAGTTAAGTATATATTATTGCTTTTAGTGAATTATTTAGTTTATAGTTTTTAGTTAATTGAATTGAAATATAAATGACAGTGCCGATCAAGTGATAAAAAAGTCAATTATTTTAATATTTATCATCTTTTACATTTATAAATGTATATAGGTACATATTGTGTATTTTTTATTGTAATTCAAACCATGAGAAAAACTAATCAATTTCATGTCAACGCGACTGGCTAACCATGTAGTAGGAAGCCGGCGTGATTTTAATACGTTTACGGTTGAAATATCACAATGAATGCGTACTGTTTAGTTTATTACATGAGAGAAGTAAGAAATTCGTGTTGCATAGAAACATTCTTACGACTAAGTGCACTTATACTAACTTTAAATGTTATATAAATTTAATTTCTTACCTAAAACTAATATTACATCGTAACAAAAATCGCACACAAATACTTGTCCTGGCTAGGATTGGGAGTTACAACCACTGTTTCGGCGTTCGGTTGATGACTCATTGGACTGACGTGCCAGCTAGTTACTTGAATAATATAGAACATTAATTAGTGCAAGTGGTTTTTGTAACAGTGTTAATTAATTATGAAATGATAACACTAATGTATTACCGACGGCTAATAAGTAAAATTTTAATTAACCAAGCCCAACGTAAACATACATTTTACATAGCCTTTATAATATTTTTTTTAATTAAGCACTATACCTTATAAAAACATGTTGAATCAAAGTAACCCACATAATTTCGAGATATCAGTAAATAAACATTGCTACATTATCAACGAACGTTCTAGATTATAGCAGACATGTTTAAAAAATACGAAAAACGTATTATATGTCAGCTACAATATTATCGCAAGGGTAACGTACAATCGCAACGCTTGCCAAGATGCTTTCCTCGTTTCGCGCCATTTTGTAAACATTGGAGATAACTTAGATAACCAATACGTCAAATGGATGTGTCATTTATGGGAGTATCTAAGTAATAGTCTAACATGAGACATTTTACATGTTTCAAAACCAAGTACGTACCTTTATATGCGATGTTTAGTGATTTGTTGATATGAGTGGTTCAATCTGTTATTATTCTCATGATTATATCGTCACGCCATGTTTCTTACCGGGTCGGCAGGATGCGCCGAGTGTCAGATACTTCTCTCCTTACAAACAACTCGCTCTATTTACATTCGTCACTCTTCAAACACGCAACAACTCGTTCATGTTGGACATTATACATGAGATTAATACAGAGAATTTCATTAAGTGTTTCCCGCCCTCCGAGTTATAAGTCAACCAGCTGAGTCAGCCTGTTTGATTCGCAATAATATCGAATGTATGAGAAACGCAGTCACGTTAGTGTAATGCATACTCAGCTATAAACTCTGAAACTGGCAATAAAATAGCCGTTGATTCAACTCTGGCTTAGCAGCTAAACTTATTTGCCAGTCATATAGATTACGTGTTGTAACTGCCATTCATGAACGGAATAATTTTCAGATGTTCATAAAAATGTAGGTAAATTGTAAATTTGTAACGCATAGCCGGTTTGTAATCAGACGGCCGAAAAATTTTGAAATACAACTATGATACGACTTTGTGAATAACGTTAAATTTTAGTTACCAACTAAAACTTAATTAACTAGGAACATAGTTAAGAGGCATGTGGTAATGACGTAAGATTAATGATATTGGCTATTAAAAGTTAGTTTCTACCCACATCTGATTATACGTGGGTCTGTGTGTGTGTTGGATCGTACGTTCAGATACAGATAATATAGCAGCTCAGTAATATGGAAACAACTGTTGTTCATTGTGTTCATTACAATCATTGTACTTGTGTTGAATTACAGATAAGTAGGTACTACTGGTGTCTGTCTGATAGTACCTCTTTATGGAAATGACCATCACAATCTGGCAAATAAAGGTGAAATTATTTAATGATGATTATTTTTTATATCTCTTAAATTTTGCAATAGGCTCGCATTTAACCTTACTTTAGAAAATAATAATCACCACATTACGGAAGACAGGTATATATCAGGTACATATAGGTATACAGGTATAAGAGAATGATGAATGTAGACGCTCGTCAGCTCCGTGAGACACTCCGCACTCGCTGCCCTCTGCCTACCTTGTAAGGTCGCTGGTGGGACCTTATAACAATAATAAACTTTAAAAATAACAACACCATTATATGCTTATTTAAGCTATACAATATTGAAAATCAATTCTACGCATTGCTGTGTAATAATAATTTCTAGATAATATTGCACAGCGAATCCACTTCTACGCCACCTAGCGGGAATGTAGTTTTGTTTTTGCATGAATCCACACGGCAGATGTTATTTTTGACCTGTGTTATCGTATTCAATTTTATCTGCGTAGTTTTTCTTTATTTCTTGCCAGTGAGCGTTATAAAGATATCTATAGTCCTCTTTTCCGCAATGGAAACGTTTCGTGAATACCTATTGATAGTTCATCGAAATATTAGATATGACTTTTTGATGCTATTTTATAATCTGCAACTTACTAGGAGTTGTTTAATTATGTTTAGCATACTTTCGATCTTTGTTGAGTAAATTCGTTGCGTAAATTGCGTAAATTCGATCGTTGTTGCGTAAATATAAAATCGAAATATTATTTTTCAATGTTAATTTATGTTTGCGTTTTATGGTATTTTGTAAATAATAATTTATTAATATTTTACTTCAGTTTTCTATTAAAGCCATTTTTTTGGTTTTTTTAATAGTACTTTTAAAATACGTAGATGGATAAAAAACACATCTCTGCTTGGCAAGATGGCGTCGTGTCATATTCCGGCTTCCTTTTACTTTCACTTGTTACGTAACCTTGTATTGTCAATATGAAAATATAAAATGAAACGCTGTTAACGTATTTATAATTGTTATACGATGACAGAATTAAAGATGGAAAAAAATAGTTAAAAAATGTAGTAAACGTAGCTGTGACTGTCTCGTTGTTCGTGTTAGTTGCAAGCGCGACTGCCGATCGGGAGATCCTGGGTTCAATTCCTGGGTCGGGCAGAACTAAATTTTAGTAATTTACATTTTCTAGTAGTGGCTCGAAGTCTCGATATGTACCTGTGTGTATGGCAATAGGCTTACCATCTATTCCATAGTGGGACGTAAACATAACTGGTTAAACGTGGGAGTGTTTTACATACCTCTGCCTACCTCTTCGGGGATTACAGGCGTGATGTTACGATACTCTAGTCCAGTGTAGATGAGATGTATAATATGGAAATATAACTTAGACTGTGTCAGCTAAAGGTACATATCTATTCTATATACCTACTTAATTTGAACAGTCTATTTGCGATACAACAGTATGGCTGAGTAAATATGACGTATATATCATACAAATGTACATTAGCTAGCATACCGTATTATACTTATATACGAATAGCATATTATACATATTTGCTTGAAGATACGTTAATTTTGTTTCGAACGTCCATCAGCTCGTATCGGCAGCATGTCGGCTGATGTCAGAGGAAATACCTAGAAAAATAAATCTGTTTTCCTGCACGACTTTATCATAATAAAACAACAGTAACTTGGTATTATCGTAATTAAATATTGTATAGTACTGTTTTTTAATGACTATTTGAATTCAATTAGATTATGTTGTTCATTGCAATCGAGTATAAATTATTTACTTATACACTTATGTACTTATTAAGTAATTGACATGTATGTATATGCTTTCCGATAATTATATCCATAGAGCTTAAACCGGACCAGAGACATTAAAACATGTTTTTTTATTAAGATCACTTTTGAAATGACGATCATTATAAAATGACATGAGCATAATTTATAAATAGTATTGTTTATTGTATTTTACTGTGGTATTATTCAAATGCTATGTAAAATTTACAGATGAGCGCCGTGGTGACAGTGGAGGGGAGCCAAGGCAGGGGAGGGACAATGTTGCGTGTCCTCGGTGCAGCACAGAAGCGCGAAGTGAAGGCCACGCAGAATCTCGCAATCATAGTCTTCTTCTTCATAGTCTGCTGGATCCCCCTCTACACTATCAACGCCATTAAAACATTCATGCCAGAACTGGACATTCCGAACACGCTTACATACTTCTGTATTATTTTCTCACACCTCAACTCAGCTATTAATCCCTTGCTATATGCATATCATTTAAAAGACTTCCGTGCGGCACTCAAAGGGTTGATATGTACAGTGTTCGGTAGAGGTGTTCCACTCCCAGCCGCCTACAGACCTCCAGTGCCTATTAGAAGACCGGCGCTGGAAAGGTGCAACGCGTTACGAGAGCGACCAAAAGTGTACGTTCATTCGCCGGTCTGGTTGCGGCAGAGGGAGGCGGAAATAGCGGCGAAGGAAGAGCGAAATGCGGCGGCTTCAACGTCAGTTCCTGATATGGAACCGTTTTTGAACCGCTTCGCCGCAGATGGTTCGAGTGGGCGGCACACGCCAGAAGGCCGCGAGACGACTAACGGCCCTTATCTAATTGAGTCAAACCAAGAGAGATGTCAGAGTCCTTATAAAAAGGTAGAGGATTTTATTCGTAGGGTCCGCAGCGTCAGTTCCGAGCACAGTTGACACGAGCCGGGCCGGGCTGGTCCGGCTTATGGCGTCACCTGATTTTGAAGCTTTAACTTTCCTTTAAGATTGAGATTATGTAAGGTACAATCGAATGAATGTATGCGTTAATTAGTTTCATTGTATTGTGCAATATTTATATTGTAATGTATATTAACTTATTCCTCGAATATCATAGATATTTTTACATGCATTTTGAAATGACGCTACCAAAAAAATTTAGTAAGTTAGTTATATTGTTGCGTGTAATAACCCTTGGAAGTGTCGAGCATATTTGTCGAATAGTCAATTAATGCTTTGGAAATAAAACATTCAAGGATGGCACGAAACCAGTTTTTTTACTTTCCGTTAATAGTAATTACTACTTAATCTTCTAGTCGGTATTGTTAATGTAGTGTTCAGGACATTCTCGATTCTTTTATTTTCGGAATAAGATCTAACATATTATTATGTTATACTAACAAAATGTTATACTAACTTAACTAAGTTATTATAACATTTTTATTTGGAGACAGAAGTCAAATTAGTTCTTTATTAAGTATTCTACTTACTTTTGGATAATATTGTTTATTTGATTAAGTACTGGGAAATTCGTCTAAATTATTCGTAAATAAGTAGTATACCTACCTAATCAACTTCCAATATCTCCATGATATTGGTTTAGTTCCTAATAACAACATATAAATATAGATAGCTGTTTTGAATTTATTTTACGTTTGTGAACGATTCTTGGTTATTTAAACAAATGAACCTTATAATATTACAAAAAGATCAATTTTACTTACTAAGAAATCAAATTTATATACTTTTCTGCACAACTAGAATAGTTGCGCGAATGCAATACTTAACCTAAAAGCAAATATAGCTTTGTTAAGTGACCTCCATTTTGTTTTTTTTGCCAACAATGGTTGAGCGGAGCGAACAATGAACTTAAACATCGATCTACCTGCGATCACATTCAATTTCAAACAAGTGTCGAATGAACGAATGGAAACAATAATAATAACCGACTACGTCATTCATCATTGTCACATTTTTTGTTCTTAGGTACTTTTTGTCCCGTGTTTTAGCTGGAATCATTGGCGTCACTAATTTAGGAGACGTGGCATATAACTCATAAAATTTTAACTTAAAACTCACTAAATTGTCACACAAAGCTGCATTGCAAATGCAAATCATTAAATTGAATATGTAACTTCCAAATGTATTTCTATTTTAATCAAATTTCTCATATTTTATTAATGTCACTTGCTAGGCAAGATTTTTTCCGTTTTTTAGTTACACCTGCCCGTTGTTAGAGGAATATTGGCTGTACATTACCAAGAGAAAATATAAAAATAATAAGACATGTCATGAGTTTAGTGATCCAATTACGACTCATCAATGAGAACTTCGATTTACGCTAGACGCTATACGACCTGGTAGTCAATCAATTAGCTTCCACGGTCATTGTGACCTAGCTACCTATTTCACACAACGTAAACGGATATCATCATAGAAACATCTCAAATAAAGGTCACACACACACATGTATGTACATATAATTGTATATTATAATTTTCACTCACACAGTATACAGTTCCATACAGTATTGTAGTGAATAAATAACATTGGCGCGTAAAAACCACAGACTATCTGTTTCTTTTTTATTTCAATTGTTATCGAACGCGTACGTACCTACATGCGTGAATAGGGAAA
>DWTO01003318.1:0-12720 GCA_018244755.1 Jemadia pseudognetus | reverse complement strand
TGTTCGACCCGGGAATCGAACCCGGGACCTCCCGATCGTCAGGCGCACTTGCAACCAACACGACCAACGAGGCAGTCAACTATATTTAAATATAGTCAATATGGTACTCACGATCCTCCAAAGTCGACGAAGAAGAGCCGCTGCAGGATCTCGTAGGTGACGAGCGTGACGCCGAACTGCGGCGACGAGCGGAACACTCGCGCTGGACAATATATTTGTTAATCAATTATCATCCATACATTCATAAACTTGGAGCGGATGTTATTAAGTTGATACAAATTTTCTCTCCCTTTACCTTTAATAGTTCTAAAAGTATTAGGAGAAATATAATTTTACAGCTATAATCATCTTATTGGAGTATATAACAATTTAACAATGTGACAAATTATAATAATAACAGAAAAAGTACTGAAATGTTGTAACAATATACATTTTTTATACTTTTAATGATGTAAATACGCAAGAGTTCAGAATCTCTTGTATAATGTGTCATGACATCATCAGCGTGTTTCGGTCCATTGCTATAGCTCACCGAGGGCGCCCTTCCAGAAGGCGCGCGCGCCCTCCTCGGCCCAGATCTTGCGCGTGGCGTCGAGCACGCCGCTGTACGTGGTCTGTCCGGAGCGCGCCACCACCTGCAGGCGCGTCTTGATGACGTCGGCGGGCGTGACGAGCGAGGCGGCGGGCACGCCCGCCACGGCGCCCGCCGCCAGCAGCGTCAGCGGGTGGTTGTACCCGTTCTCGTCCGCGAACTGCGCCTGCGAGGACCATCGGACTGGACATTACGCTCACGCTTATTTATTGCACATTAAAGTTATGTAGTTTCGAAGATACCAGTAGCATAAAGTTACATGTGATTTATTTATCCAAAGAATACGGCGATATGCATTTCTATAATAAACCGTCACATTTACATAAACATTCAAAAATGACAAAAAAAACTGTTTTAAATCAAATTAAATCAATCCTCTAGAATAATTAAGAAAAATGTTGATCGTCATTTTGCGCTTGAAAATTTTCAAATGGCTCTGCTGTAAAGTGATGATTATGCAGAAGTATCTTTATTCTACGGATAGGTCGATATACTTGTCCCGGCCATGAGTGCGCACAGAAACACCAACCTAAGTAATACCGTCCATCCTTGTTCGGCACCAGCACGTCGTCGCCGCAGTGGAACGGATTGGCGTTGCTCTTTTCCGTGTTCGTCGTGGAGTCGGGCATCGCATCCTGTGTCTCTTCTTCTTCCTTCTCATTCTTCTTAGCGCATGGTGTGATCGTCTTGTCAAAGTCGCTCAGGAGCGCATCGATCAGTGATAACTGGGTTGAAACCACTATGTAAAATAAACCATTGACAGTTAAGAGATCAATTTTCGTTTTGCGTGCTTTATTTTTTTCTTCTAAACCGTTGAATTGTCAATTCTCTATGTGTAATAAGTGTGCAGGGGTACCTACTTTTTTAATTGGGCAATAAAATATTATTCATAAATATAATCGACGTAATGGTAAATGAGAATACGATGATAAAATATATTGCAATAGTTTAGGATGTTTCGATTACTATAAGGCAATTTCTTGGAGGAACCGATAACTTATAAACAATAAATATTTATTTCAATTTAATGCAAGCATTTTTGTTTCTTTTGTGAGAAATCTTTACGCTTCATTTGGACCCCCAGTTAGTTTTGATACAGGGCCCCTCTAAGGCACGCTACGCCACTGAGCGACAGGTACATAAATATGTCCGTCGTACCTACAGTGACATGTTCAGGGGTTACTAACCTCCGACGTGACCCAAAACACATTCGAAATTTCATATACATTTAGACTACATTTCTTTGAAATTCAATTATTTCGCGAATATAGTATAAGAATAAGATGAACGAAAATTGTGTATTTAATACTAAATTGGTAGTTATTTTCAATATTCCATTCCAATATTTTAGCAATATTCCGCTCTTTGTATACGAAGAATGGTATACGCCACTACCAACACGTGTTGCGCCCTAAAACGGAGCATTTCCAGGACTCGGCAAAGTTTAGTTGCAAAGTCGCCAAGTAACCTAACGAAACAAACGAAGATTTGCTTACACAATGTAAGCATCGTGTGAATTTAATGTGTAACATATACGTAAGTCCGGTGGTTACACGAACTTTGCTGTTCTTTAATTACCCACTAGTACTAGTGACGTAGCTGTTACTGCAATGTACGAGTCAATCACTTAACGGAGATATCGGAAGGACAATTTTGTTAAAATATTCTTATGGGTGTGTTTCATTGATGTCTATATTTGTAAATCCATAATGTTACTACGCAAAAAGACAATCGTTAGGTTTTCATGGTCCAAACGGCAGACTGTTTTCAATGAAATTTATTAGGGACATAACAGAAACTTTGTCGCCTCTTACGACAGGCCGGAGATACCGTAGCTCGTATCATGGTCCCGAGCTACAGGGACTCGGTTTATACAACCTACTTCATACTTTTGAGCGCAACTAACGAGGGCCAGGTCCAGAATAGGCTACGATCGTAGGACGAAGGACTACTATAGTTATACTTCAGGCTGCCCTTCTATCGCTCTATTAATTAACGCACGGTTAGCCACAAGTGTCTGTCTTTGACAGCGCTAAGCGGTCTCGTTGGCAAAGGAACTGACATTGTCTGGGATATCTACTATACTGATTTTGTAATAATCACAATATGTCATAGTGCATAAGATCAAAATAGCACAATTTTTTATATGTAGAAAACTCATGAGGGTAAAATTCCTTGCTGAAATTTCAAAAAACCTTCAGAATAAATTGATGTGTCTGCTGTGGGCAAGTCATCAGTTGCTTGTCTAACAAGTCCTATTTCATACTAATGCCAGCAGTTTCTGCTGCCTTGTTCTGATCATCATAGTCAAAGGGTTATCTGATCATGTCTTGTCTATATGTGGCTGGATTCCAAAAACCATAGAGAGATGAAAGAAGTGATGCTCAATGAATATGTTCAGGTTATAGTATGGTTGGTATGTGTATGTAGATCAGTTCAACATGAATTCACACTTTGCATGTATATAGTACATATCAACATTTGCTTGTAAATAAGATACATTCATTGACTGCCAATAATTGGGTTTATTTAAAAGTAAAATACAGGTCAGAGTATGTAGGTCTGACTATGCATAATATTGGATAGTTTACATATAATACACTATAATATTGCATAGTACATGGTTAAAATTAAATGTAGGGTTAAACCAGCACAAAGTTTATTTTTGTAGAGAATTTTTGTGTAAACAATAGTGACTAACCTATAATATTAATTAGTACATGTAATATTAATAATATTAAATATATAACAATAAATAATATTAAATAGTAAATGAATTAATTATTATCATCCCCCTATGATCACTTCACTGTTGGGCACAAGTCTTTTCCAGAACGAGAAGAATTAACGTTCTGCCAGGCTGGCATATATACAGATTATAATACCATATTTTTCATCATCAAATATTTCATTTTTTTCTATTAACATAGCTTCACATTCAGGAACTTTTTTTTTGGCCAAGTGTGGGTTGCAAACTACACATATGTTAAGAAACATTAAATTAATTAATTATCACTGATGATAAAGTTATAGAAAAATAATGTTCAATGTTAAAATATATTATAGAAATACATTTAAATACCTGAATTTCACTAAGATACTAGTATGAGAAATATAGCGGACTACTAAATTTCACCAGTTCCATTAGACACCCCATCATGGAATAGATGGAGAGCCTATTGCCATACATATGGTATAAATTCAGACTTCAAGCTGCTACTAGGGATTTCAAGTTAGAAAAACTGGGGATCGAACCCAGGACTTCTCAATGAACAGTTTTGATTTGCAGAACAGCATTTGCAACCACTTGAAAAATGAGGCCATCATGTTTAAATCATTTATATTAATTACATAATATATGTATTGATACTCACTTGATTATTTTTTCCATTGTTGGAAGCAAAAAAAATACAAATATATTAATCAATTGTTATAAATTTAAAATGTTTGTGTTTGTATGTTCAAGCATAAGATTATTCCATATAATTTGATGAGAGTTATGACTGATCATCTTTAAATGATAACTTTTGGTAGACCAAAATATTTATTAAAATTATTACTTTTTTTGTACATGAAGCAATCAAGGCGAAAAAGATAGGGGTGTTTCAAAGTGCCCACAAAAGAAAATTTATTTTATTTTGTTGGTTCACTAAACTGGACATAACATTATCAAATAACTAATCATAAATATATCTAAATAAATGGTACTTATGTGTAATGTCCTTCTAGAAGTAAACAATTCATGCAATAAAAATTTAATTATTTACACTTCTTAATAAAATATACAAATGATGCAATAAAAAAATACCTATGATAAATAATATGACATGATCTTAGATGATGTTTAATGGATAAAATTGTTGAATTAAAAATATATATATATTGTTACAAATCTTATTGTATGTTGAACAACTACAATTGAGTGTAGAGTTTTGTCCATAGTCTGTGTGGCATGTAGGTATTTTAAATGTGATTTTATTATGGAGATGGCTAGAAGGACAGGGGACAGCTATATAAATTTTTTTAAGCGGGTGGGGGCTGTCAATTTTTCCCTTAATTAACTTATGTAGATACACAATATTAGATTTTATGTGATATTATATGCCTTTGTTCTAATGATAACATCTTAAATTTTTTTAAAGTCTAGAGTCATATGATTTTAAACTAGAGCAAAGATTATTAGAATAAGAGAGGTGATAGAGAATTTTTTTTGTCAAGTGACAGAACTCCAGTATTCCAATAAGGATCTTACATAGCAGCCAAAAAGATGAATGGAAATTTTGAAGGCTTTAAAAAATTTTGTTTCCCGACAAACGAAACCTGCAGGCGAGCTTCGTTTTCAATAATAAAATCTATGTGATCTCGTAAATCAAACTTGGCATCAATAATAACACCATGGTAGTGGATACTGGACATGGGATGCTTTCTTGTAGATAAATTTAAATTATAACATTTAGAAACATTAATTTCCATATGATTATGAGAGTACCAGCTCCTTATAGTGTCAAGATCATTTTGCAAAAATCTTAAATCATCTTGATTACAATTTTTTCTATATATTTTGTGGTCATCTGCAAACATTTTATATTTGGATGTAATATTAGAATTCTTGACAAATTCAGTCCATGCCAATAATATATACAAATGTAGCTGTTTATGACAATAATTATAATATCTATATTATTTATTATAATATCTTTATTATTTTTATTTATGTGAAGTTATTTTTTTTTATAGTATTTTATTATTACCATTATTTATTTTACTTATCAATATATACTATGTTAAGCACTTTTTAAATTTCATACAAATTAAGCTGTGTCAAGAAAGTTTAATGAATTCCATTTTAATATTCCAAATGTAATAATAGGATAACAGGTAATAGGAGCTCAAGTCTTTCATTCTATAGGTACAATAATTCAATATTTATTCAAGAAAATTTTTGAATGAGTCAAATTTTTATTATAGTGAAATGTTTAGTACATTGTAGTACATCGAGAGCAATTAATAAATTGTTGTTTGTAACATCAAAATTAAATACTCTAATGTGCAGGTTTTTAATGTTTAAATTATGAGTAAATGTAATACACTCATTATATGCTATGCTCGTCATTTTCATTGACAATATTTCTGTCATTTTCTTAATACAATCATAAATTTCTGGCTACAATATACTTAGGAAAAGTTTCAAAAGTTCCATAAAATAACATTTATTATTACTTTGATTTATAAGATGGAAATTTTTAATTAATAAAAATTTGTATACATTGATATTTTGAGAATGTGTCAACTATTTAAGATTTAGTTATGGGAATAATAAAAAGAATATTAGTATTACGTTTATTGATAATTACATCTATCAATGTCAAACAAGAGTACTTACTCCAAATGTTTGTGTAAAGTTTGTGAGTGCGACAATAAGAAAATTATTTTGAAAAGTGAATTATTTTGTGAGTATTTACTATCGATTACTTTATATTATATAAAAACTTAGATATTAAACAGGTGCCAGTATCCTTGCAGGCAGTTTGGTATACACTTATAATATGCTGAGTTTTTAAATTATTAACAAAATTTTAATAAATAAGGTTCACTTAGTACAAGAAATCTAAGGGTAGTCTTTTAAAGAAACGCCTATAATACAAAAGTAATATAAAATTTTTTAGAAACTTACCAGCGTTGATGTCCATGTCAATTCAGTTTTTCTGAATAACAAGTAATATACTGAAGTATTATTTCACATTTGTATTTCATTCTGAAAGAACAAACACTAAAAGCATTGGCGCTATTGCGGCCATTATAGTAGTCAAACGTTTCACAGTTTTCCCGCGGTAACAATCTAAAAACTTAGTACTGCTAACTGAACATCGGAGTAAATTTTAACTAATGCTGTTTATACACTAACTTGGGTGAATAAATTTGATATCTATACATCGTTAATACTAAAATTACAAATTTCATTCTATAAAAAATAACTAGCCCTTCGATATCCCTTTGGATGAATCGGAGACACACAGACCATCACAGTTTAATATCCTATGTATGCATATCTATATTATCTACGTTATGTATAACAAAGGCACAGATTAAATATACAGATTATAAAAAGACAAATTTGATTTCAAAATGTGAAGGTCTACACAGACTTATAACAGCAACGAAACAAGTATGGTGTAATCAAAGATCACATTTTAATAGAATATGGCAATTCGCATTACCACGTATTATGATATTATTTCATAATTTTATATGCCACGCGTTTGGCGTTCTGTGGCATATTGATGACAGAAATAATATATTGTTTTGTAAGGCATAATATGCAGTATAAATGGGTTTTCTATTATTCTAAAAGAAGTACTTATAAGGTCTATTAATCTAGAATCATAAAAACCCACCTTTATAAATAAAATGTAATTCTACATACCAACACAAAAAATAAAACCAATCAGTATTATTTAATTTATTGAAATAAATCTCGCACGCAATATTAGATCAGTTAAATAATGCGATATAAGCAATTGTTAACTTTCACCTACAATAATACGTTACCGATAGCTTTTTGGCTTAGGATAAGCTGCACATTATGTCATTTTTTTCTGGTATTTATTGATGTTTTACAGTTTTTTGTAAGTTCAATTATTATGAGATTGTCTTTCGTCGGGAGATCATTATATGTATTCGCTGTTTGGATAGACATGAGAAGAAACAAAAGACTAGAAAATATTTCTTTACTTTTCTCTAGAGTTTAATATCATATGAATTAAAATACTATTTACCATCAAAATAAACTGATGAACATAGCAGGCTGACAGAAACTTAGTTTCTAAACAGGTTATAGCTTAAATTTACTGACAATATTACTTTGGTTGGTGTTACTTGGTATTATGACGCCACTTTGAAGATAGAACAAATCATAACCTTGTTCTCGTTTTTCTCCTGTTTATCACTTATATCATGAAACAAATGGACATCAATCAATAATTTTTCCAGCGCTCCGCGTTCTTTAAATATTTAAGTATCTTGGGACAAGTTTACCACAACTGTCGGATCCTAAACTTTGTGGATCTATTGCTATGATAATCACATCTCACAGCTCATTAACTACGCATCTGAATTTCGAAATAAAATTTAATTAGATAATTATACAAATTGGTTAAATTCTTAAACAGATGCGCTAGTCATGGAAATTCTTGCGCTGGGTGGACATCGAATTCACAATCCCCGTGGGATCAGCAGGCCAGTCTGTGTTTAATTCTGGTACATCTAATCATATATGTTAAGACTTAGCGTATTGTACTTAGTATAATGTTGAATTTAGGGCATTAACTGGGAATCTATTTACTTATTTTTTATTTTACATTGCTTGTCTATTCTGTTATGTCACTGTCACATGACAAAGAAGTATAAATAAATGACATCTGTTTTCAGAATTTCACATTTCTGATTTACGTTTATAATTTCTTCTTCGTTTAAGTAAAATAAGTTAATTAATAGGATGTGGTAAATTTTATTTTACTCATCAATTCGTTGTGTCGTTTTAAACAAATACATAATTGGTAACATATAAATGGGTAATTCGGGCCTAAAACAACACTATGAAACTGCGACGAAGACTGGTGTTTTGCAAATATCGAACAATAAATTGAAAGACGTACCTGTTGAAGTTTTAGATTTGGCAGACCATTTGCGAAATTTGGACCTATCGAAGAACAAAATATTGTCGTTACCGGATGAGATTAGCAGATTTAAGGTACTGAAGCAACTCAATTTGAGTTCAAACCTCATAGAAACATTACCTGGATCGTTAGTGAGCCTAAAAAAATTGGAGTTACTTAACATATCTAACAATAATATATCAAAGTTACCCTTCCAATTTGACAATTTGTCTAATTTGAAACAAGTGTATTTAAACAATAATAATTTCAAACAATTCCCAAACCAGTTGCTGGGTCTTCCTAGTTTGGAAGTGGTTGATATTTCCAGCAATAAAATAACCGTTGTGCCCTGTGGGATGGCACAGTTACATGCCGTAGAACTAAATTTAAGTCAAAATGAGATATCTAATCTTGGAGATTTGCATCAAGCTCCTCGATTAAAAATTTTGAGATTAGAAGAGAACTGCTTAAGTCTAGATGCTATCACACCAGATTTACTAAGAGAATCTAAAATACACACAATAAACTTGGATGGAAATCTGTTTGAACCAAAGCAGCTAGCATCATTAGAAGGTTATAATGAGTACACAGAACGATATACAGCTATGAAGAAAAAGATGTTTTGATGTTACATTCCTGTTTTTATGCATCCACACTATGCACAAGTTATGTCAGTATCCCATATCAAACTCAATAACAATATGTCTAACATAGAACCATTTTTAGCTCATGTTTTATTGATAACTCCTTATTTTGATTTTACGCTAAATCATTGGATCGAAAAGTATGTGTACAGTGTAAATTATATACATTTATAGTATAAATTATAATGAAACAAGCAGGAGTCTTGTGTAATATGTATAAACTTAATTAAATGTCATGTGATTTCAGAAACATATGCTTTGAAAATGTTTGTGCAAGTTTACAATTCTTATGTACAATGAACAATTTATCTAGTTATATGCCAATGTTTCTCATGTATTTTTGATGCTAATGTCACAATATGTTTCACATGAATTATATGAGTCGGTAATATTATAATCACACTGCACAAATTTTATAGAATTAATTAAGTACTTTTCCTTACTTATAATATGTTTTTATACAAAAGAGTTTATAAAGTTTCAGAAATAAAGTCATGATGCACAATGTTTTTCTTTGGTTTTAATTAATTTTGTTGTTATTTAAATATTTATTACCGTTCATAATATTTATTACCGTTTCATTATGTCCGTCAACTCTAACATTATTACCCACTTGCAGGCCATTCTCTTACTTTCAATAGGTGCTTAATAAACAAACAATATTGCATTTTAATGAATCTTACGTTATTAAAATAGATTTTAGTGTAAATCTGTGTGAAGTGTTACGCTGGGGGCTCTATGTGTCGTGTGGTGAGCGGCTTTCGGTGCCGCCTAAGACCCGGCATTCGGGCGCACCGCAGCCCCTGCACAGAGGAATGCCTCCCCAGAGAATAGATGGGCTTATCACAAAATTGTTGACTCTAAGAGTATGATGATGGAGTGTACGTAGGTAAAGAAAAAAGTGGTGTTCAGAAACGCATACTTAAAATTACTCCCCTCTGACTTTTTCTTTGTAGTTATAGCTGAAATTTTATCCTAGAGGAACTTTAGAATAAGCAAAGTAAATCGGCAAAACAAAAATAAAGCAAGTAAGTAGTAGTAAGTAAAGCAAAGTAAGTAAGTTTGCTGGCTCCGGTCAGCGGTGGACTATTTTAAAAGGACAAGCAAATCCTCACTGAAAACACTAATCGCAAATAAATGGGGATGCAAGGTAGAATCGGTAAAGGTTGTTAAATATCAATTTATTCTGTTATAAAATCTTTATTACTAAATAATTAGGTAATGGCTCGGAGTCTAGATTTGTGCCGGGTGTATGACAATAGGCTCACCACCTATTCCATAGCGGGACGTAAACGTAACTGGTTAGAAGTGGGAGTAACCTACACTCCTCTGTCTATCTCTTCGGGGGTGTCAGGCGTGATATTTCGTAATTTGTGGAATAGACAAGAACTTCGTGAAGATCTGCTGTCCATCGCAATGGTAAAAACGGCCATTGGTAATATCTTCGAGTGCTTTCTCCACTTCAAAATATATGCTATAGGTATTCGTTCATATCTCTCCTAAGCCGGTAACGGTTTAATACATTTCACATTTTCGTGTAAACCGTAACTAATTACCATCAAGTATTCGGCTGCTTAACGTACGCTGAAATATTATCACTTAATTACTGGATTTCCACGTTAAATGTTTCGTCGAATGACCAATGGGATAAGTGATAGCTGAATTGCTCATTCCTTAAACTAAACGACGGCAATAGCGTTAACAGTTGTTTTGCTCGTATTGGCATTTATGGTTGACACAGGTCACGGCGGTGCGGAAAGCTCATGTTTATGATAATAAATATTCTCTTAAACGACCCAAACCTGGGACATACGAGTATTATTGAAATACAATGCAGTTATTATTTATATCAAAATGCATATGATAGTCCAAAGCAGGAGCGGACTTTGGGATCATATATCATGAAGTCTATTCATCCTGGTGATGATTTATTTGAGGGTGATAGACAGGATGTTCGTAGTATGTATATGTACAGTCGTGTTTTGATACATTATTTTAAGACGTAATACAAGAGAAATCGGATTGTGTTAGGGATGTTTTTTCAGGAAAGTCGGACTATCTTAGGGTCTATCCGGCGGAGATTTAGACATAATGGAATATTTGGTGAGCCATTGGCATACATGGGAAGCAAATCCAGACACCGATCCACTACTAGAAATCTACTAAGCTAAATCCCACTACTGAAAAACCACTAAGACAAATCCAAGAGCACTCGAACCAGAATTGGAACCCAGGACCTCGTGCTTGGAACCACTTGTCCAACGTGACAGTCAACATTATTTTAAACTGTCGTATAAATATTGACGAGACCTTTAATAGTTTAAGACGTATTATACATTAATAATGAATTATAAATGTTTAATATAGCACTTGGTGTAGCTATATTGCCTGTATAGTTAAAGTATTGCATGACGGACTGGCCTTGTATTGATTCATAGACTTCCAAAGCGTCTTAATACTTAATAGGCAAGTTACTGCACTGTTTAGTCACTGTAAAACGTCTTAGCGCCAATATGAACAGTTGCTATTCAGTTACGTAAGAATTTTGGAACAAGCCATAATTTATGTACGTTACTTGTAAATGAATAATTAGTCCGCAGACGTGATCGTGAACAAGTTTTGTGGCACCTGAGAGTAAGTAATCTTAATATTACATCTTCTGGTCTCGTATAGGGTAGGCATAGAGCATAGAGTGCCAAATATTTCTATCATTACGAACAAGACGTAGGTACACCTACCTTTTCTACATTAATCATTACCTTATTATTTGTGCCCTGTGCATGGCAATAGGCTCACCACCTATTCCATAGTGAGACGTAAACGCAACTTGTGAATTGTGGGAGTGTTCTACACTCCTCTGCCTACCTCTTCGGGGATAACAGGCGTGATGTTACGTTACGTTACGTTATTCCATTCTGATAAAGGTTATAAAATATTGTAAGCTGCAACCGAAATAATCATTACTGCATATTGAGGCAGTGATTTAACTCAGGGTACTCTCTACCTATCTCACGAGGGCCCTAGCATGACGATATATTAATACTACTAAAATAAATATACATTCAAACTAAGTACTGTACTGTACTTTTCTATCTCGGTGTATTTCCACTAAACACCCAAAGAATCTGTTCTGTATTCATGGTTCTTGATTTATTTGTTTTTTTCTGTTGATTGCCCCGTTGATCGAGCGATTCTAAGCGCGACCGCTGCTTGAGTGGTTGATGGGTTCGTTGGTTGGTTGGTCGATTCGTTGGAAGTGAGAACAATAATATCCGGCTCAGATACTATTGTTCTCACTTCGAATTTCTACTTAAAAATTGTAGCAGCAGCTCGGAGTCTGGACTTATGCCCGGTGAACGGCAATAGACTCACCACCTATTCCATGGTTGGACCTATTCGTAACTGGTGTAGCGTGGGAGTATACTACACTCCTCTGCCTACCTCTTCGGGGATTGCAGGCTTGATTTAGTTTGACATGATCGTAAGTCCCATGAGCTGGAATATCGCCAACGTTCTATCGCGAAATTCAAAGCGGGCGTAGCTTGGCTGATATGAAAAACTGTCAGGAGCGCTTCTCTGTTTCAGAGAGCACGGTAAATTCGTAACAATTGTTGAGTCGAAGCTCAGGTGGCCTATTAACCCGTTTCTTCGGCGATGCTACCGGATGTAACAAGATGGAATAAGATCCAAGCTCAAGTTAGATGGCGAACATTTTGCTTAACAATGGAACACTAATGAATTGTTTCGAAATATTTAATGTATTTCACGTTGTATCTTTTATATATTCACGTATATACACACACACACACATACATATATATATATATGC
>DWTO01003317.1:0-12721 GCA_018244755.1 Jemadia pseudognetus | reverse complement strand
ATCGGTATAATTCAGTTAAATGATAACGGGTATTCATTGACTTTTAGGCGGTACGAAGTTCGCCGGGTCACCTAGTAGTTAAATAAAATTCATAGTAAAATATCGATACAACTTACACAGCGCATTAACGACTTAAGCGTTTAGTAGAACTCGGAAACTCATTTACTAACCATTACTGAAAGCAACTACTGTAAGTAGATTAAAATGCATGCCAAAAGTTTAAATTTATGTATCGGACGCGGTCTTCAATTAAACTTGTTACCATTCGTAGCCGGATTACATTTAACTTTGTTTTATACAATATATTTTGTTTAGATAGCGACGTTGTGCATAATGTTGTTTTGTCCATATTATGTCAAATAATAATAAATGTTATCTATAAAAACGGGACGTAAATATAATTGGTGAAACGTGGCGTTCACCACGACGAGATTACAGGCGTGATGTTACGTGTTCGGGTTTTTTTTATTCATATTTCTAAATACCCATCATGACCAGGATTTCCAACATTTTCACATCAATCAGTTCTTCTGTGTGACTTGTGCTGTATTAAGAATGTTAGAATTTCAAATATGTAATACAGAAGAGTATATTATATGTACATAATGTACATAGTGTACATACTGTACACTGCATGCCCAAATTATAATTCCTATATAGATTCCTTAAGTTATTATCGACAGAGCATATTTGAAAAGGGGTGCACCTTAAATTTTAGTTTTGTTCCGCTATCTAATATTTGTAGTACATATTATGACAATCATATTGTCGTAAACGTTTGCACTCTTACTCGTACTTAAAACTATTACAAAACAAAGTGAAGTAGAAAAAATAAACTTTGTAACATGTAAGGTATTTCTTCCCAATATGTTTGTCAAAATTTCAAACTTTACATTCGATTAAAATCATCTATCTTTACGTTCGTATAAAATATCCTCTTAAGTAATCCATTTCTCCTAATATCCATGAAGAATTGCCGCATACGAATCTTCTCGCTGAAATTTTATGTTGATTACCCAACTTTGTATTGTTTTATCTTTCGTAAACGTAGCATCTGTCGTTGGCAAGCCATGCAATGGACTCGTTTCTATGCTCCAAATGAGTATCTCTGCCCTAAATATACCATTTAAATTCAACAGCGGTTACCATTTTCTTTTTCCGACCGTCATAGCCTATTTATTGTTCACTTTTATGGCGATTCCTTGACTGTTTCTCGATTCCACATGTTTAAATTGTCCGAATGACAGCTTTATTTAGTATACTGCATCGTTCAATCACAAATTAAAACAAATTGGGTAGAATTCCTCTTTTCAGTCGCGTTGTCAGTAGAACAGGTCATAATGATATTTCGACGTGCTTAAGCCGTTTAAGTATTAAGTTTCTTATTAGCTAAGAATGTCACGATTAGTGACGCTTACGAGAAACGCCAGAATGATTAATCTTGTCAAACGACTGACAGTAATTGGCTGTTCAATACTGAAATTCCTTTTGATATCGAAAGTTCTGATTGACTTTGTCGTACAGTCAATGAATAATTAAGATTTTAAACTAAAACTTTATAGACTTCACGTAAGTGGAAGACGTATTTCATGTAACATTGATCATCGATATACGAACCTAATCCTTTACAATAGACAATAAGGTAATCCCTAAAGGCCCCCTCATTGAGAGATAGCGTTAATGAATTTCTTTCATTGAGTATTCACAAAGGCAACGGCATCCCGCTTAGATGCCACGATTTCAAGAGAGGAAAAAAAACAAATCTTTGCCGCATCAAATTGCGCGGAGTGAGTGCGAAGCGAGGTCCCGCGAGCACTTTCTCATGCAAAAGTCGAACGGTTACTTGAATTCTTAGCTGTAGCACTTGTCGGTTTTACGAGCGTAGAGCGATTTAATCCACTTAAAACGCAGAGCACAAACTCGGAGCCGACAAAGCTCTCAGCCGCTCTCATTTAAAAATGGAAATAAACCCCCGGCCATCTTTGACTCGACGCGAGACCGCTGGTTGAATTCTAAGTACGCTTCTCCACTGGCTAGCTGCCGATTCTTTTCAATTTGACGGACGGTATCCTGTTGGTACGAAAGAACTGTATCTTCGTTAAGTCTTCTTAGCTATACAGACACTGTAACTTAATTAAGTTGCTTTAAAAGCTCAAGAATGTTCAACTCTTTCGTACTGTCTTAAAAGTTCTTAATTCACATAATGCAACTTTAAACCTTATCTCAGGAAGAATTAAGCTTTTTGTATGCAGTTTTTGTGTTAATTTTTAATAGTCCAACTAAATTACAATAGACAATATCGGAAAACATTTTTTGTATAGATATAATCAAAATATATAGGGTCTTTTCGACCTTATATAAACAGTGAATAGTAAAGTAGGTATTGCTATCAACAGAATGAGCTAATACGTACAAAATTATTTCTATAAAAAACAAATGAAACATTGTTTATAGAAAGAGAAATTATGAGCCGGGATAGCTCTGATATCGTACCGAAACGGTTTTGCGGCGGCGCCTTGTTTATCTAGGGGAAACAGGGAATTACTCGCCCGCGGACCATGTCTTTGGTTTCCAAGTCTTAATGAAAGAGTTCGTTTATGGCTGAGATTATTTCGCTTTTGTTTATTTTGCTACGCTCTGGCCTTCCGCGGTGGTCGACTTAACTTGCTCCCTCGGTGTTATTAACTTTGGTTTTCTGCGCAACATTGCAAACATTTTACTTAAGCACATTTATGGTGTCCGGGGACCTGTCTAAAATGTAATTGACACTTTGTGGCATAATTAGCTGTAGAATTTATAATTTATATTGTTATAAGATTCAATTTGATATACATTTTTTTTACTAACATTATTCGTTTTAATATAATTATTAATTGCAGGACAAGTTTTAATAACTTATTTTAATTTAATACTTTCCTGTAACGGGATGAAATATTTTAATGATTTTATTATTGTTATAAAAACATTTAATAATAATTATTTAGGTTTAAAAGACCACGCCAATTAAGAAGAACAAATCTTCTGTCCCCGTCCTTTTGTTTCGCCTACGCTGCATGCACAGCTGTATCAGTAGTCTGTATACTAAGTTTCAGTCTGTTAGTATGATACTACGTCTTTATATTATAGTCACATCACAACTGTTTGCAAATTGGTGTCTAGGGGAATGTACAATGCTCGCTGACATAGTTAAGTTTAACTATAGTACAGTACTGTTGTGTCTAGGATTGTAATATGGCGTCGAAGCTATCGAGTTTAGTAACAAACTTTTCTTTGTAATTTAATGTCCTTTTAGTGATTTTCTTAGGTTATTTTTTAGGTAAGATTTTATTTTTTCTATGTTAAATGTTGTTCAGATAATTTAATTGGTAAAGTTTTATAGTTTTAACTCTCATTGAAAATTTAAATCTTGTATTAAATATTTTACCGCCTTCTTTAGTCCTCTTAAATCAACCGAATGTAAGCTATTACGCACCTTAGTTTTGTAATCTCAGTCTTTGGAACTTAGACTTCTGACGTGGCAATAATTTATAAGACATTAAACCTTAACTGCTCTGAAATAGCCCTATTAGAAAAAAACCCGCAACACTTTAATTGTGCATAATCAAAGAACCCCAAATTTTTCCCTAGTCTAAGGAACTTGTTTGACTAGTTTCTATAACGTAGAAGCGAGTGAAAACATAACAATTTTACCTTGAAACACGTTTTACGTACCAGCTATTTTACTAAAAAAATCTTAAATATCTGAAGATTGTTTGACTCTTTTAAACCATATAATTACACTTAACAATATATTAATTTAAAACATTTTATTGATTTTTTATTATAAATTCGATTTGAAATATTCGTTATTGCGTGTCTACTAGTTCTTTTTTATATGCCCGAATCTAAATTGAGATAATATGAGCCTGGATTACTAGTAATGCCTTTTATTCAATTTAATAATGCTCTCTGTAATTTAATACTGAATAATTCAGTAACAAACTTAGTTTATTTGGCATCACTATCATATCTAACTTTCCCGCTCGCTCGTTTGCCATGTTAAGAGTCACTGGTACAGACCTGGTGATTTTAATTACCTACTTTTTTTCTTTCACGTTTTCAACGGAAATTGCATGGAAGGAAGGGAGCTTGAGGGAATGGGTTTGCACGTACCAAACAATTACAGATTTAATTCTCACTTGTTACATTATTATGGTGGTTGCAAGAATTGTCTTGCTCAGACTGACTGTTCCGTTAGAAGGGTTGTCCTTGTTTTTTCATTCTTTTATTTTTACAATTATTAATTTTAATTTACTTATCAAGTGAATGTTATTCTCACCGTGAACTATTTATTAACGTTTTAACACTGACAGTTTGAATGATAAAATATTAATTGAAAAATTTTATTTCACTACAGTTAAAAATGTTTATCACGGAACTATATTAGATATAAACATATATTAGGATTAATAATGGTTACAAGAGTGTATAATCTGTTATGTTATAATAATATAAACGAATGAAATGCAAACTTCGAATCAAATACATATATTAATAAAACTAGGATAGTATTTTTTTATTATTATAATCAGTTTTAATACAAATCTCTGAATTGTGATCCTGTCCTGGTCATGGTCCTGTGGTTACATGGTAAAATAAAAATATTAATTCCATCGTAATAAAATTTTGTATTCTTTCTAACAGGATGGCGACCGCGGCTATTTGGAAGGTCTGGCATCACGCTATGCAGATCTTTTCTCCACTCATTACGGCGATGTCCTCGACCATCTCGAGGAGTTAAGGAGGCACGAGTGGGACGAAATGTCTCCGAGGATGAGGGTACTCGGCGGACCGGGAACACCTCAAACACCACCATCGGCAAGTCCTGGTTCCTTAGCTCTGAACAACTTGACAACGTCGCACTCTCAGCCAATCTACGTGCCCGGAAAGTACTCGGTAAGTTATTTATAGGTAGCATAGGTACCCCACCTGATAATTGACGGCAGCGGCTCAGAATCGAAATTGGATAAAGAAATTCTATTTATGGAAGATCGCTCCTTTCATGGTGGAACACGCAGAATGATTACTACTGCATTCCAGAAATAAATATTACGGTAGTACCTTCCCAGATTAATATGATTCAAAATTAAGTATGAAGGCTTCTTATGCTTGTTGTGCTTTTCCAAGATAAGGTAGGACGCTTTAAAAAAATACTTCAAGATATTTAAGAACGGACATTTGTTCTATTTTGGTATCCAGTAAATATAAACCCAAAAAATTTATTACCAGAGAAAAAAATAAAAATAATTCGCCTTCATAGTCAAAAATGTAAATTCTTGCGCCTTCCAGCGAATACCAAAATTTTGCGTATAAACCTATATGTACTAAGTACATCTTTACCCGCATCACATTTATTTTTCTTAGTAATTTGAGAACCGTGGATCGATCTTCATAAAACAAAACCATGTAATAAGATACCACTCATTACCCTACGGCAGTTGAAAGCAATATTGATTGAAATAAGATCCCGTGAATTTTATATTACAAATAAACTCCAAGTCATAATAAAAGTTACTAAATTCATTACCTAAATGTCGTTTGTAATGGTTTTTCGAAATTGATTAAAATGTGATGCAGTGTGAGATTAAGAGTTTGATACTGAAAAAGTGATAGAGGGTAATAATTTCAGTCATGTCGTAACGCCTGGTCGATTCTTAACTCTAAACTTTTTCAAAGGAAAAGTCAAATTAATGGGTCGAAGTTTTATGACAATTCTTCAAAACTAGCTTTCAACCTTCCTCTAACAACTTTTGCATTACTGAAATATTGCCAAAACATTTCACTAAAGTCAGTACAATACATTGGTATCCGAGCCCCGATTGCATAGAGTAATAAAATAAAATCGAACAACAGCGATAAAACAAAGGTGTTTCTTGGAGAATGTCTGTTTAAATTATTGCTCGCTGGTGTATCGTGAAGCGTTTATCGCTGGAATTGATTATAATGAGTCAATTCCATTCGTAGTACTGCAACAGATTTCAACCATTATTCCATTGTGGCAAGCAGTTAATTAAAATAGGAACAGTAGTTTCAAATGTCTTAGTGTTGGAATGTTTCACGCGATTTGAAATCCACAATAAATATCTAGATAACGAATTAATCCATGAACGTTATGCGGTGAAATCTTTCCAGAATTCGCTTTCAAAATAAGAAATTGTTTTCACAATGAAGCTTTGCAAATTTTGTTGCGCCAATTAATTTTTTTGTTATTAGAATATGTACATTTTATAAATTAAGTTATTGATAACACTTTTATTATTCTAATCTAAAATAGTTTTTTATAACAGTCTGCGAGACACTTTTCCTGCCCTTATACTGCTTCGTGAGGAAAACTGCCCAGTCGTTATGAATGGTATTGTTAGAGAATAATATAACTTTAACGGAAACTTTTTAAGTTGTCCACGAGTTTTTAATGATATTTTTATATCTCCCTTTGTTTCTACAAGTCACTGTTTAAGATCTTTCTTCTATTGTTAGGAGACACCCACATCTAGCAGTTGGTCATAAATGGTTTACAACTGTCGATGGTTGTCGAATGGTCGTCCAAGATTCTAAATATCGTAATATATCTTCAATAATATTCCAAAACTATTTTATATTTTCTACTCTCGAATGCTCATAGTATTTATGTCATTCTAGTTATTTCCATCCCTTAAAATGTTTTCTCTACGCTACGTTAATAACGTTATTATTTTTCATCACATTTCTCAATTAACTTGGGTTCAATTCCGTCATCTCATCACTTAATACGTCTCTTTAACATTCAACTTTATACTTTGTAGGAATAAGCAAGATGATGTTTTCGAAGGAGCTTCTGCCCTCATAGGCATAGCGATAACTATTCATGTTATTTACTCTCTTTCATCATTATGTATTATTTACACCATCGTTAGGTTTAACTATTGAAAAGCTTTGGATTTTAATATAACTTACAAATATTTCTTCTCATGTTTTGATGAACCTCGAAGTTTTTTAAATACCTCAATTTTTTAAATATTTTGTATACAATAATATAGGTACATATAACAAAATAAATGGTACCTATTTATGAATAATTAATTTTACACAACAAAAATTAAAATGTGGTAAATTTCTCAACAGCCTTCAAGCTGTCTCACAGACAAAGAGGAGGATGAGATCTATGGCTTCGGGTACGGAGTTTTTGGCAAGCAGATGCTTCAGCGGCAGCAGCAGCAGAAGCAGTTGCTGCTCGCGCAGCCGACGCAGCCTTTGATGCACAATCAACAACATAACTATCAAAGGTACGTTAAAATTGTAAATACTTACATAATAAAATGAATGTTAAAAATACCAATGTTGTTGTGTAGCCGAGTTTGATGTAACTTAGCTACATCGCATCGGTTTCTGAATATTTTATCCCCGCTTTATTGATTTCGCATAAAGATAGGAATAAAATATCGTACAATTACATCGGTTAAAGTAAAGTCGTGTACACGTTTACGCATTTGCCCTAACGCGGACGATATACCACACCGTACGTACGCTTAAATAGTACTTTCAAGAATTACTATTTACTATATTCATATTTTTGAATAATTACGTGTTTCTATAATACAGTGTTTTCACACACTTTTGTTTAATCCACGCTGACATGAGCGATACCCCAAAACACACGTTTGTCAGGCAACGTAAATAAATTTGCAATCGTATATTTTGTCGTATTTGAAACTTAAATTTATTTTATGGTGCACTGGCAACACGTTACTCTATTTTAATTATAAATCTGCTTTATGTACTAAATGTTGCCAGTGAAATAGTCGGTAATTTGCGTAGAGATCAGTGTACAGGGCCCTTGAACGTGTCATCCTTAGAAGACAGATAAATTTCAATTGTGTAAACGAGCAGTAGGCGTTCGATGCATATAAACATATTGGCTTGGTATAATAAACTTAAGAGCTTGATCCATTTGCGAGTTGAACTGTGAACAAGAAATGTACTGAATAAAAATTTTGGTGATTTGAAAGTAAGACCAATGTCTAAAATTAGCAGTTGGGCTCTTCAATTAGCCATTCGTTAAAATCATCATCATTAGCAGTCTATTACAGTTCACTACTGGACATGGGCCTCTTCTGGGGGGTTATTCCTACAATCCTCACGCTGGAAATGCGTATTAGGGATGGCAGAGTACAGCCTCTCGCACCATTTACGCTGCTGCCCATAAGTAAGCGGCGCTCGATACGCGATCTACCAGCGCCGAGTTTAGTCGCCTCTTACGACACTCTGTGTCCTGGCACTTGATCGGGGAAAGTATTCTTACTCCGCCCCAACATGGATAGCATAGACACCAGGAAACCTGCGTCACAGAAAGCAGGCATTTTATGAGTATTAGCTAATAAATCAGCAAAAAAGAGAAACATAAGGAATTTCTATTGCGAAAGCCAGCAAATCCACAGAATGTATTTGTTGTGCTCCCGGCTAGACATTGGATCACCCTTGTAAGAACATCATATCGGAACTCAAAATCACCATCGGAGGCGTGAATGTCGGTTCGTCTGTACAATAACCACAAATCAAAGTAATGTGTTTACTCCTACGCATATTAATTGTACCTACACACATTGAAGCTAAACGGCTATAAGACGTCTCGAGTTCTCCGTAGTGTTCTCTGAGGCGTGTGAACTCTGCTAACCGAAAGATGCCCAGCGTAGCAAAAACTAAGGCCTTTATCCTACTGACAGACCGATGTCCGAACATGGAACGATAAAACGGATGATGATGATAGTTAGATTTGTTTGGTTGATTCCCATAAATCCCATTCATATAGTGAAGAGAAGAGAAATAAATAAGTAAATAATATTTAGTACCTGGCAGCATTACAACAAATATTTAAAGATCAAGAGGTGGATTTCGATAACCGTGCTGAAATTAGTTTGATTGGTTAAAATGGGTTTGTTATTAAAATAGTGGAAATGAAAATTAATTCTAACGGTCTAAAGCGGTGCGCTCCGCGCCAGTAGACTTGACGCAGCCGTTTGGGATATGATACCACGTAAAATCTATTTTATCTTTAACTTGTTACAGAATTCAAAATCCTTATCCCAACTGTATTTTGTGTACTTGTATTTGGCTTTTGTAAGAAACAGTAGTAGCTTAAATGACATAGATTATAAGGTCCCATTCCACGCGTCTGGACTTGAAATACCTGGGTCTCTAATTTTATAATAAGTTACCACGATGTATTCAACAACATGCACGACACAGTAAATCCTAACACGGAGTTCCAAGATAAATAACATTATACAGTCCAATATTGGAATTCTAAACACCACGACTCAATTAAACTTTGAACGGATATTTCGGATTAATTTATCAACTGTAAACTCAATTAACAGGTGATAATATGCATATATGATCATTCAAATAACAACGTAAGTGTATAAAACCAAAAACGCCCTTATTGTGTACCAGGAGAGCGTTATCGAATTATTCGCGATCACAACGAGAAATGGGCGCGGTCGTAAATTATATCGACTTTAACAGGTGTACCTTAGATAAAGCCTTACTTTTAGCCTTACGCTGCATATTTAATGGCTAATCTAAATTGAAATCAGCCATTCGATTGGCGACAGCGGTCTCCCGTACCTGCGTGGCAAGGAAGTGTTAAAACGTTTTACACGAGACTTCCGTCTTGTGTGAAGTTAACTTTTATTTTAATAAATTTTTGAAAAATATGTTTCATATGTTTTAAAACTATCGCAGGGGTCACATGTCTTTGATTCTAACAAAACCAATCTAAATGTGTTTGAAATGTTCTCCCGGCTGTAGCCCTAACCTTATTAATTTTATTTATAGGGGTTCCGCAACAGTGAAAGAATTAAAGAGTGGATGTTGATGATGACATATTTTCAAGACTATTATAAAATATGGACTTAAAAGATTTACGTTACAAAAACGTACCTGAAGATCTGCTCCCTCAACTTTACCTTTTAATTGAAATAACCTCCCTTAATTCCTCATACAACATGAATACCATTGTCACAGCAGACGTATCTTCTACGACTAGGGTTTATCTCGGAACTAGGATTAAATTATTACGACAAATAGACACAGATATTTCCTGTCCGGAAGGCGGACCCAGTGGCCGTTTGAAATGTATACTGTAGTATGTGTTTAGGCAAGCCTTGAGGATTGTAGATTAGATTGTATTGTAGATTAGATTAGATTGTTGAATGATATTTTTTTTTCAATATTGCAATTTGTATAAATATTTTAGAAAGCAATTGTGTTTAAATACTATTATACGCGATCCCCAGCCCGCATGCCCAGCGTGGGGATTATGGGCATAACCCCTCAGGAGAGGCATATGCCCAACAGTGGACTGCAATAGACTGATGATGATGATAGTGATTATGAAAAGATTTGTATAATTTACAACTGCAATAACGAATGTACAATAAGGAAGGAATAACTCTAAAACAGGCTGAAGTATAGCTTCTGAGCTGTTCAAAATTCGTATAGTCGTAAAACAAGGGCGTGAAATACGAGAGCAATGTTTCAAATAATGATTCAAAACTCAAAACACAACCAATTATAACGTCAGTCTCTTAGTATAGAAGTAAATTGAGACCCTTGTGGACATAACACCTACCTTATAACCTCATAACCTTGTGCTATATAACACATATATATTCATATAAATAAATCATCTCGACAGATATAAAACTACATTATGACTGCTATTACAAACGACAACAGAATTAGATCACGCGTTGAATAGTTCGTTTGCACCAAAATGCTATATATTACTTCGAATGGACGGCATGGTATGTCATTTAAAACCAGAATAAGTACGTTCACATAGTAGGAAGCGATATAAATTTCAATTAACATGGCTGGCGGCCATAGAAATAATTATATCAGGTGAAAGTAGGCATTGTTGCGCTCAGTGAAGATATATTATTCTCTCCTTATCTAGTATCTACGGTGAGCATCAAATGAATCAGTGAAATACGTCTGCATGTTTAGAGAGCCAACGTGATTATATATCTGAGCCATTAGCTGGTTAGTTCTACTCACAAATTCTTCGGATTTAAATTATTTTTCAATTTGAAACTATTGATTGCATTAAGAAGTTAAGATGACTTTTATTATACATATTTAAGGGCATTCAAGAAAATCGTTGACTTTAAAGCCAATTCTATTAACTAAAAAGGGATGTACACTACATATGTATAAACTTCCCGCTCACAGAAATTTAGACACGGAGAGACTTAAATGTCTGGTAATGATAAAGAAAAAAATATTAAATATATTGTTATTTAATTATCGTGTATGCGCATTTTTGTCTTTCAATAGAACAAATATACGAGAGAGCATTTAATATAAACTTTAATCTTTAATACTTAAATCAAAATTTCTTTAAATTATTTGTATAGCTCCTTCGTTTTAAATATCAAATCATTATATCATCAAACTTACGACAAGAAGTAATTGAATGGGTCAGAAATTTATTATTAGATTAAAATTTGGCTCCAGACTCATTTTAATGAATCATCTTAATATTGTTCGTTGGTACTCGAAAGAAACATACGGGCATTACATTTATGGCTAACAATTCAACATACATAATAACATACAATATACGAGTACAATTGTGTGCCGTGTGTCATGAGTCATTTCTCTATTGACATCGTCTGAGGCAAAAAATCTCTTAAAATTCAGAAATAAGGTTAAAATATTCGTGAATACCTAATTTTATATTTTCCAAATTTGGAAGCAACATTCAAACTGCGTAAAGTTACAACAACAGTTGAAGTATCGAAGAAAAAGAAAAACTACTAAAGGGATACGGTTAAAGAAGCGCGCTGCAAAACGAAAGCTCATGGAATAACCATTAGTAAAAAACTTACAATTTAAATGAATTATCAGTTTAGAAAAACTAATTGTGATCATAAAAGAAGGGACGGGCTACGGTGTATCATCACCATTATGTTTCACACCAACGCTGGACATGGACTCCCCCAATAAAGAGAGTTTTTGCCCCATTATCCTGACGCTGGGGATGCCAATTGGAGATGTAGTGGTAACAGTCATAAATTATGCATAAATCTCAAATCTGAGCTTAACCTAAAAATTTTAACAGTAAGAAAATAATTATAGTTGGATAGGTAGACAAAAACATTTTATGGTAATGGAAATGTTGGACTGGATCGAGACGGCATTGTAGCATTTAGTAGTAGGTACTTCATTCATAAAATCGGCAGCGCTGAAACCTGTGGTATCGCCCACGTTCTCGTGTCGTTGGATGCTAATTAGATCTTCGTACAAGCTGGTTAGCCTAATGAATTACCTCGTAAAAACCTAACCGATCGCGTGTTCACAGTTTCCTGTTCCAATGGCAACTAGTTGCTGCCCACGACTGCACATGCTTCATTGAATTTATTTGCCCAGATGCCACCTGCAGATATTGAATAAAGATGAGCTATGTTAACACAGTTTAGAATTAAATTTTATTGTTTACTTCCTTGTTTATATGGAAATTGGAATTGAAATGATTTGTTCTTTTTGATCTGATAGAACATAAAACTTGCAAGTACCTACACACCTTCTAACTAAAAAAAAAGTAACTTCACGCCTGTAATCCGCGAAGAGGTAGGCAGAGGAATGCAGAACTACTCCCACGTTTCACCAGTTACTTTTACGTCCCATTATGGAATAGGTG
>DWTO01003316.1:0-12723 GCA_018244755.1 Jemadia pseudognetus | reverse complement strand
TGGTGAAACGTGGGAGTGGTTCTGCATTCCTCTGCCTACCTCTTCGGGGATTACAGGCGTTAAGTTACTTTTTTTTTACACATATATAGTGTTTATATGATACATCATACCTTGTAAGATGGTGGTAAATATATGCATATGTACCTGTGAACAAATGAAAGAAAAGTTTAATATATCTTATTACTTAAGAATTATTATAAGATAATTTTCATGATACAAACCTTGATTTGCTTGATCCTTGAAAATCCTACATAGATATTTCTAGAAATAAAAAATACCAGAAATATAAGTCAATTTTTTCTATCGTACTCTTCATTACATGTAAACTGTGTTTCTGTTAGGTATATACGTACATTGTTATATGATAACTATGTATATTTCCGAATATTACATACAGGTAATTAAGATTCAATAATTTGTGTTATACTTAATGTTAGTGAAACAATATACCTCCTTGATAACCATAAATAATAAGTGCGCAAAAATTATTACCTAAAAGGTAACTCCAGAACAAGTATGAATCTAAACAACATTAAAAATGTTTTAAGATCATCCTTCGCACAAAACTTTGCATAAAGAAAATTAAAGAATCATTGTCACTATTTTATATTTCCGTTAAACAAAATAAGAGATTTATTCCATCTAACCCGCGTCGCGTATCCAGTTGATAATATTTTGATGTACTAGCTGCTCGCACTGATAAGTACATTACAGGCGTGTTGTTAAATTTATCGCCGAAGTCGCGGCCCTACGCAAATGTTAGTAGTTTGAAATGTAAATGAGATCTGAAGCAGCTCAGTCATCCCTATTTCAACGAGTTCTCCTGTCAACTTCTGGTATTACGATTATAAGCAGGTCCCCATTAGAATAGTAACTATTCATATCTAACTCTATATGTTGCAACTAACAACTATACCCAGCTGTCTTTTTTTTCTATTTCCGTGGCAGTAAAATTAAACAACATCTGTTGAAGCACGTATGATTAATGGACCACATTCGGTACGAACGGACAGACAGACAAAAAATGATAAGTAGAAGAAAATGCCGCTATTATTTCACGCTTAGCCTGTAATGCTGTGCTGCTCGGGTTGGATCACTAAAGATGGTAGCAGGTTGGAGAATGGAATGTAATGGAGGCTGTATTTACAGAAAGTAGTTAATGCGTTACGTTCACCCAATCCAACTGTACATACCTATATATGTTACATTTATTAATTTTAATATCACAAAAATACTTGTCAAGTTTAAAAATTAAAATAACACAATTTTCTAACAGTTTAAGAGTTATAAGTTGTCATTTCCTTTTCTAAATATGTATAAAACTTTTTTACAATATATATATATAACTTTGTAATATTAAAACTTACTCTAATTGTAAATAGAATTTAGTAATGATCATAATAAAATACACTTATTGCGTGTTTGCATTGCATTGTAAGTAATATTTCTGTCTCCGATGAGCTACTGAATGTAATAAATGCAGTATTATGTAAAATACGAATCGTCTACTTACAAGTCGATAAATATACAATCGCTATAAATTATTCGTTTCAATCAACGCGGTCTGCGGCGCCATTAACATATTCGTGGTATCTGTTGCACATCACATTTTATTCTATTTAAGAGCCGTGCTTTTAAATCTTATTAAAGATATTATGTATAAATTATGTATAAATATATTTAAAAAGATTTTGTATAAACTTATTAAACTAACATAATAAAATTTTAATTTACTCATAACTTCTAATTACTTACTTAACTGTGTGTAAACTTGTAACATAATTGATTGGAAGCGTCAACACCTGTTAAACCTTTCATTTATGTAACTTAAGATATGATTTTATAAAAGTGTCTATGTAGATACCAAGGTGATGGTAAATCATATAAAATACGGTAAAAGATATAGATTAAACATAGTCTTAGACTTAGTATTAATTGAAAAGATACTCTCTTGGCCAGTCAGTGCCGATTGTCCATGTAATTGTGATCGCTTCGAAAACAAGATAATTGTTGACTGTATGTAGAGACAAAGAACGAATAATGTGCTTCTTGTATTGACATTTTTTGATACGGAGCCAAGTAATTTTAATAGCAAACTGATTAAACACTCAACGCGTGGAATTCAAACCCCGCCTCGGAGATACCGAGGCCTCGATTGTCCGTCAATCCTGACACACTGACAGCCTACGACTTTATTGATACAAGACCAATATAACTTGAGCCGCTCTAACTATTGTAATGTTTCGATATTACTCGTATTTGTAAGGAAAGATCAGATTTAATATAATTGAATAAAAGATATTGTCGACTACAATGGCAACACTATTATATTTTTCTTCGATAGATCCAAATAGAAGGGATTAAAATATTTATGAGTATAAAACATCAATGTAGAGTATGGAATAGGTTCAATCATATTGTATCGTATCATATCATTTTGAGTTTTATCATATATCAGTGTGTATTACAAAATGACAATTGAGTAAATGAGACTGGATGACAAAAAAAATGTTATGTTTGACTCTATTGCGTTGAGACTCTCCTATCAGGAGTGAGATGCACTATCATGAGGAAACATCCACACTTTACAATTGTCTGTATTGTTATTCATATAACCACCAAACAAATCGATTACAAGTTTATCTTAATCTTTTCTATGCTTAGAGGAGGTCGGTGATAAAAGAATGGATTATGATGATAATGACGAAGATTTGTTAAGAAAATAAATTTCATAAGGTTACGATAAAATTACTAATGTAAATAATAAATACCACAGTACTGATTTTAAACATACGAGTATATTACTAATTTACAGTTTAATTTCATTCTCAGTATTTTCGAAATCGAGATATTGGAGTACAGAGCGTTTCGTATAAAGGGGTCAAGCTATTTTGGTGTACATTACGATGGTGGGAGCAATCGAATGCAAAGTGAACGGTTTGTTCGCGCTAAGTGTAAAGAACTGCTGCCCACGGCGCTGTCGCTTATTTTTGCTTTTATACCCAACTATTACCAACGCCTGCGACTTTACCTACCTACCCTGCCTTTTACTACCTACTATCATAATGAATAGATATACGTACTCGTATATCTATATATCCAGTTGTTCGTTCATGGCATATGATAAACATAAAAAGGAATGAAAGAACGAGAGTGAACGATCTATGCACATGAATATAATATTAATGTTTTTTTTTAAATTACGCACAAACCTCAATGTACTTTTTTTTGGTACTAAATATTATAAAAACGTACATAATTTTAGCGTTTAAAATAACAAGAAATGCATACACGCCGCCACGATCGAATATTTCGAGAGGAGTGGAGTTTAATAAAATTGAAAATATGATTTTTTTTCACCATACTCACATTCATTTTATAGTCTACCATATTGTACCCTATCTATTCATGAGCCTTCATAAAGTCCTTTTGTTCATAGAATCTAATATCAGCGTACAAAGAACGTATTATATCGATAAGCAGGTTAGTTTTAAAGAAGACTTTAATATTAGAACACACAAAAAGTCCCCTCTTAGTAAACAGGAGCGCTGATAGTCGACAGGACGCTCCTGTTTATTTATGAAGACATTTAGTTTTGTTGAGTAAGCTCAAAGAGATTAAGAGATTTGAAAGTGTACGAGTATTACGAGGCAGTGTTGGGTATGACGTAACGCAAATACACGTTTAATGGTTGGGACCACTGCTAATAAATCATTCTTTTAGCCTTCATCCTGCGTTTAATCTAATCGGAGGCTACTCCAAGAAGTCAAATCACTATATTGACTTACACAACGTCAATTGAATGGGGAGCACGCCTCTCTATACAAATGGGTATGGTTTGAAACCTCTAGCTATTAATTTGTTAGCTGTATTATTAATTGGATGGTGAGAGGTTTATACGAGGTGTATGGCAATAGCCTCACCCCGTATACCGTGTAAAGTATGATATTACAGTTAAAACGTTGAATTGTGCCTAAGTCCTCCAACTACCACGTCGGAAAAACGTCGTCGTGATATTGTGGATAGTAAACTTCAGCATTACAACTCAACACATTAAGTGAATATTTGCGTCGTAAGTTGATTGTACCCATTATATGACAGAAGACGGTATAACATTGAACATCTCAAAAATTAATCCTGTAATATTTCTAGCGTTTCTTTATACAAATATCATCCATTAAAATCAAAAAGAAAAGCCTTTATTTCGTCTTTCTATATTAAAGTGAAATCGGACGATCCAGCGACATCTCAGTTATAGCTTCCAATCCTTAATATCTGCAGCCAACCGCCGAGCTTCCTCCGTAGGCAGCTTTCTCACAATGATGGGCAAACATAATACAATGTGTCCCACTTGTTGTTTGCGGACCTTATCGTGATCCGCTGTAGATTTCGTTAACGCCCACAGCTACTGGCTCAGCTCGTGTGACTATGTATCTAAACACAGCAGGACTTGAGAATTTACAGGCACATAATGACCTAGGCTTTTGTAGGTATAAATGAAATTTAATGATAGTGGATGTATATAAAGAACATGATAACGCAGTGATACATATAATAATACCTTCATAGACTCTAGCGTGAGCATTAATTAAATAATTTGAATATGTATTCATTATTCATCATTAATTTATTACATATAATTATTTCCGAGGTATACATACTTTTTACTTCATTTTTGTGCGTCAATAATGGGTAAAATAAGTGCACTGAAATATCACAACGAATGTCTCTATAAACGTTATTCAAAATATAACATTAGAGTTTATATGATTTTAAGTGTTATGAAGCATTTAAATTAATTCACACAATACTAGAATACAATAATACTAGAACAACAAGGAACACATTGACACCAGCTTTGCGATAAAAAATATAAGTGAATTTGTGTTGCATTTTATAATTTCGGAAAGGATTCAATTATTTCCATATTGCGATATTCTCGTACGTCCATATTATTTAGTCGCCCTATCCGAATAAGCATTTGCGCCTAACGTATAACGGGATTGTTAGAGCAAAATGGCGCATATCTCCACGTAATAAGGACCATCAGATATACGAACAAGAACGCGGATAAATTCTGCTTGTGCAACGTAAAATAAATTATGATGTCAATAACGTTTGGCTATATTACTTGTGAATGTACTAAGGGCTGAGTAAAATGGTACACGACCGCAGTGCATCCAACTGGTTGCAATGCGGTTGGTTAAAATTAGCGTGATGAAATCGTGTACATATTTTTTTGTTGAAACGGAATGCAGATTGTTTATTAATATGACCACAGTTAGCAATCACCACTAACTGAAGCAGGAAAAGTTACATATCCATTATCTTAAATTATATTATATACCTATAAACTTTTATGTTGTAGCTGTACTAACTATAAATAAACTGTTATTATACGTTCCTTTATTTATTTTATTAGACGAAGCCTCCAAGCCAAAAACCCAGCGGTTCTACAGTTAAACAAAATGATCCTCTGTTTCAGTTCCTTTCTAGTCAAACAAGTAATCTTTATAGCAGTTAACAAAACTAAAAATTCTGAGTGCGATTTTTGATTCAAAATTCTTCTAATCTTTTGATCAGTTTATTTTCTTTTGATAATTTGCATTTGTCACATAGCTGAGAAACAATAAATTGAATTTTCTAGAAGATTCGACCAGTCTAGAAAAATGTACAGAATAATCTATTATGTATCCGCGCTTGCTCCTCCCGTACAACCAACAGTCATAAATTATTGGAGTAACAGTTGATCTAAGCTAAGCCTTAGCTAAGCGACCTAACTCGTTTCTCGACATTAAGATATTTATTACGTACCAGTTCGGTCATAATTGGGCAAACGCTTGAAACAAATACGTATTTGTAGTAAATTAAATTAGTACCACTAACAACAAATCTAAGACTTTATTAACATTTATAAAATAATAAAAAATACAAAAATCATTTGATTTGGTGTGATATTACTTCGTGATTAAATTCTTTCAAATGCATAAATAAATAATTATGGCGTTCATCAAAATTTGAAGATTACAGATACGTATATCAGTGTCGCACCAGGAGTACACAATTTATTTTAAAACAAATAATGTAAAAAGATATTCCTAATGAACAAGGTACATTTTCGTTAATGCACACGTACAGGAAAAGCCCTTGTAATTACGTACGTTACATGAATTCATACATTCATAATATAATGACTTGAGTACATTTTAAGTTTCCAAACTCGTTTCTCGATAATTCCACCGAGCACCGCCAATCTCGTACACCCGTGGCTACCAACTAGACCTCTAATCACCCCTGCGCCCGTCATCGATCGCGCCGAGCGCCGCCATCATTTATTCTAATTAAACCACAACGACTGATTGGGAAATGGATCAGCGCATGAAACGAACGATAGAACGCAAATAATGCGAAGGAAAATTTATGAAAAAAACATGGATAAAAAAGGCTACCTTTTACGGCATATTCACGTCGCTGACCTTTAGACCGATTTGTCAACAGCAGTTGACATAAATTCATGATACAATTATATATAAAAAAATGATAAAACAATACAAAATACTAACATTAAAATGGTTGATTATAAAAGATACACAACAAAGCACAAGTGCCATCATTCTGCCCACCTAGAAGCTATCGTAACATGAACTAACCTTGAACTCATTCGGATAGATCGTGAGATAACAGTTTTATTTTTCGATATGCCGATAACGTGCTGTATAAGCAAACCTCGCAATTGCTCCACTACCGCAAATGGGAACAATCTAATAACAGTGAATGGATACAACGACAACAATCGACAATTTGGTTCGGATGAAAATTTGGTTTGCAACGTAAGTTAAGCATAAACGCGCATGAATAGCCACGCGAGTATACAAATCTTTCCTCTCATAATTCGTATAGTTTTGTCTCGCTCGCACATCGATGTTTGGGGGTTGAATAATTCGATGCATATACGAATAACCGCGGAAAGCATTAAAAAGTGTTATGCAAATATTTTTGGTATATTTACTTAATTGGTGTTCCCTACGTAAGCCGTAAAGGATCTGACGTAATCGTATAAAAATAATAATAATAATTTATCTAATTTTTCCCTTGAAATATTTGAGCAGAAAGCAAATACATATTTTTATTCTACTATCAATGAACTAAAATATTTTGTCTAAATATATAAAAAATATAATACTAAAGGTGGATGAATGGTTCAATGTCAAAAACCTGTTAACGAACTTAATATAACTATACATTCTCGAAATCCCTTCTGCCGCCCTTTTGGTTGAATATGTGCAATGACAGATACCTGTTTGGTCATCAATATTTATTTAAAAAATATCTATGACTCGGGTGCCAATCTCGTCAACGATCATCTTAATGAGTTTTCATGTGTATAGCTAATTACAAACCAGTATTACGGGTTTACGGGTTGAAGCGCTCGTGGCGCTGACGCGATGGCAGATCGCAAACGATGTGTAGAGGTAAGTAACGCCTTGGATGGAGGACCGTTAGCGACAATTTTTCTTTCTACCTTTTCCTACTTTCTCTAATCATGACAGCGGTCACTTGCGAGTATTATTACTGTCAATATTTATTCAACCTCGCTTCTATAAAGGTAGGAAAATAAACAAAGATTTTTCGTTTTATCATTTACCTACCTATTGAAACGTACTGAATATTGCAAAGACTTTGGCTGACAATGATACATTGATAAGTTGCTGGTTACAGCTAAAATAGTTTTACAGCAGCACCTTATGTAGAGCGCGCGGTACCCACACGAGTACATAGCACCTACATAATATCGGTCCATCTGTTTTTATTGGCGGTCGAACATCATATTATTATGCTAGACAAGCAATCTACATAAAACACAGCACGCCTCACTCGGCATCGCGATACTGGTAACCAGAACAAAACACTCAGAGACAGGATCGCGAGTTCGAATACGAAAAGTTTCATGATTTAGGGCCGCCACATGGGAATATTGGTCCTTATGATGTTCTTGAAGAAAAATCTATTAACACGAGCCTATCTCAGTCTATATCGGATTGTATATAAGTTGTACTATTTACTATTAGCGACTTAATTATTTTTAGACCTAAATAATTCCCGTAAAATTCAAGATGCTTTGAGATTTATATATTCTATTCATATTAAAAAAATTCAGGTAACTTACAACGAAATAATGTAATTTTCTAGTGCAAGTGACATAATGTAATTAAGTCAAGTCACATTTAATTAAGTAACTTCAATTGTATAGTAGTTTAAATAATTACTGCAGACTTTGATGTAAACTTCACCTGTAATCATATTTTTACTTAGTACATTATTCTATTCCCTTATACGCATATTAATCACATATTGCTTGAAATACTTCAATGACATACATATTTCATTAATGAACTTCCTTTTAATATTATGTATTATGACTCTTGTCCATTACTATGTTTACACCAGCTTAGTGACCTAGTTTAATATCATTCTAGTGAAATGAGTGATTTTTATTAACCTATATTCTAGCCTCTGTTTGCCGAGGATACAGATGTTTTTCCTACACAACAGTTATAACACAATCGTCTCTTTGGTATTTTCATGTAAATATAATGGACTAACAAACGATATTAGATACTTTTATATTTGTAATCGATATCGTCTATCTATGTATTTGTATTCTGGATATCTAATTCCGACAGAGATAAATCTACCATGTTTTAAAAAATAACCTTGTAGAGCTTTTTGTAATGAATTAAATGCTTAATTTAGTAAGTTGCTGTGAATTTGTAATTTTTTTATAACGAGGAGTCAGTCAAATAAATATTATATTGAATACTAATACAGCTAGATACGTCAGATTCTTAAGCATAAAGAGGCACTTTAACGCCCTACCTATCCCGTAAAGGTTTAGTCTCACGACACAATAATGACAGTAATAATTCCAACAGCGAATGTACATTCATATGTAATACTAATTAAAAGTTCTAAGTGAGCTTTGCTGGAATACTATAATAAGTATGCGTATAAGTTAATAATAAATTGAATGTACAAACTGAAAATACAAATGCAAAGTTTTTGTAGCGACCCTATATATCTCAGCACAGTGCTGAGCAAACACAGCAAAAAGGCACCAAAGACAAAGCACTGGTAGACAGTAAAAGCTATATTTATGATTTCACGCTATCTTATACCATCATCGCCCGTCGAGAGCCCTCTGCCCGAGAAAAATGGAGGCGACATCTCGTGCATTTAAATGTTAACGTATGTGTACGCTCGCCATCACGAAGGGTATTTACGTCTTTGAGAAACATTGCGACACTTGAGTAATTTATTACTTCTCAAACTATCAAGTATTTTTTTATCGTACATATCACAAAAACATGCGAGGGAAAAGATCTTATCTGCACGGTCAATTGGCATCGCTATTGTATTCTAATATCAATAAAACTAATTATGTATAATATTAATCACAGTACGTAAATCACAAAAAGTACGTCAATTGACCATTAAGTAGAAACCTGTCAAGAGCCATTTAATGTGTGTCTTATTGTCATCAACATAAGTACATGTAAAAATGCAGTTATGATAAAAAAAAACATTTCAATACATTTCACTCATGATGAGGTAAACAAAATTTTTACTAATGTCTATTACTTACTTATTACTAGCTTTAACTATATACCTATATTTGTCATATTTTGAAGCTGTCCGTTGAAACAAAAACGAACAAATCGTTCAGGTCAAATGTTATCAAAGAGAAATGAAAATGCAAAATGTCAGTGCATCAGTGAAAAATCAGCATAACTTTCCATTTCACGACGTATGTTTGCATAAACAAATGCCTCCTCCATTCTTGGGCAGCGACGTCCGGAATTAGCATATGCAGCGTAGGCAAGGCTTAGCTGGCCGTCCCGTAAGGCTCTGGTTGGAGTACGGGAGAAGAGTTATAACGACCCTGGACAACAGATAAAGATATTTAATTAATAAATATCTATAAAATTATTCAAATTCATTCAGTGTACATGTTGAATATGAAAATTGGTTCGGTTTTTGTTTAGTCTTAGCAATGACCGACAGCCTATAACTTATAAGTATATATACATATGTATGTATTTCGAAATTTAATCCAGATTGAAAATTTTATTTCAATTTATAAATCATGTCGTTGATAAGCAATTACAACTTACAAATACTTGCTTTCATGGATTACAATTAAATAAATGAAAACTTGCATAAAAATTTTGATTACTACAATCATTTTCCATGCTTTGTTAGCTAAAAATCCTTAAACCTAGCCGATAGTATTAAATCGATCTTAGACTTCCATAAAATAATTTATCTATTAAGCCAAGGTTACACCAATTTAATATACAATAGATTATACGCGGCTCATACTCTACATTTTTAAAATTTATCAAGAAAAGTAGCAAAATATTTCAATATTTTCGCTCGTAACGAACAGTGCGACAGAGTCTTCGCAGTACTCATATGTTACTATTAGGTATCCACACATCGGAGTAACAAAGATCAGCTTCAGAAATCAGTACGTGACAATAAAATAGAAAATATGAACCGAAAACAAATAACATACCAGTGTTATGATAAATCGTTTACAAAGATCACTTTATATACAAGATGTTTAATATTTTATTCAAATGCACATCGCTCTGTTTTTGCATCTTCTTTTTCGTAGTCAATAGTAATGAGATCTTAACCAATATCAGATATCTACTTATAAGACTTACCGAATCCAACTTGCAAGGATAACAGAGTCGTGAATTAAGAAGTAAGTCTATAAAGATAGAGCCATTTGGCACTCGGTATTATCTGCCTACCCTATAAGGAACAAGGCGTAACGATACAATCTACTAGCATTTTTCTATCGACAGCCCTTCTGACTCTACTGCCAAAATATTAAGAGAAAAGCTCAATTAACAAAAAAATATATCAAATAGGTATTATGGCAGCGACAAAGGTTTACTAAGTCATAATGATTAATATTCTGATATGACACTAAATAATAAAGAGTCTTTATATCACAAATAGTTGATATCCAAAATGCTTACTTGGCCCTGCGTGCCGGGCTGTCTACGCAGGTCGGATTGCCTGTGTTTATGCGGCCACTCGTCTAATGTATGGACGATTGTGGCAACTCCTAACACATAGGGTTGTCGGGTAAAATAAAAATTAAAGTGACAAAAAAGTATAAGGGGTAAATTTACAAATGATAGATATTGTCATACCTTTGGAAGTACCGCCAGGTATTATAATAATATCTCGTGACATTTGCAACATGTACGAGTATGTATGTATGTAGTTTATCAGACGTCTGGTTACCATGACACAAGCTCTCTTGAAGCTTACTTTAGGAACAAAGAACCGTGTGTCTGAGGGAGCTTTCTCAAGATTATTATGTTTATTAATATTGTAACAAATTATTATTGTTCGTAAAAAACTTCGAATTTTTAATACCTAGACGATGATAGCTTATATAAGTCATGATCGAATTAGATTAATAGCCGTTCAAAATTCAAAAATGCTGTTTGACCGATTTACCACGATACATTTGACAAATATTTGCAATGCGTTTTATTTTCTAATTAATATTGAATACAAAAAGAAATGCCATAGACATGAAATGTCGATGTAAATCATCATCATCAGCCTATCTCAGTCCACTGCTGGACAATAGGCCCCCCCAAAGAAAATATTGGGCTGTAATTTTTATTTTGAATTTAATTGTAACTGTTTTTAGCAGCGAATAAGCACGTGTTAAAGTATTTGTGACAGCCCTGACTTAAACTGAATTGACTGGCCCATTCCATCGGGAACGCAGATCCGATTTGGTCCTTCGTTAGCGTTCGAAAAATGCACAATTTCTATTGAACCCCTTTATTGGGCTATTATTTAAAGAAAACCCCATTTACTCCCGTATCGGTGTTAAATATATGGGAATGTTGGGACAAATATAAAACTTTATTGCTCTAAAACGAATGTGTCGTCTCTTACTATATTTAGGCTATATTTTTGTTAGTAAATCAGACACTTCTAAATATTTCGATTTATAAATCCACTCAAATCAAACATGTATAAATGTTCGCTTACAACAATTTTTAATACTAATCTTAGATACATTTTTTTAGAAATCAACGTAGGTACAAGTCGATAATAATTATTGCAATACATTATTGCATTACAATGCATGGTATAGGCTCACCACCTATTCCATAATGGGACGTAAACGTAACCGGTGACACGTGGGAGTGTTCTGCATTGCTCTGCCTACCTCTTCGGGGATTACAGGAGTGAAGTTACGTCTACCCATTTAAATCTCTCATAGTACTAACGTCCTACTTGAAATCGATCATAATCACATTACATGTATAAATAAGATTATATCATCATTACTAGATGATGACGATATAATCATGCATAAATTGTTACGGTCAGATAATTGTGGACGATTGGACGCAAAAATACTACAATGCTGAATTTGAAATCACTAAGGTATCGAGGTAATAGTAAAACAGCAGTTGTTCAGTCCACTGCTGTTGTACTTAGACCTGGGACCGGCCGATGAGGTCGGCTCGTTGTCCTAAGACGGAGCTCGGGAATCCTTACAGTCATATAAAGATAGAGACGACAGTTATTGTGATATAATAGAGCATCGACTGACGCGGCGGCGTGGCGCTAGGCGGCGGTCTGCGCGGCGGGCGACGCGGCGGGCGTCGCGGCGGG
>DWTO01003315.1:0-12724 GCA_018244755.1 Jemadia pseudognetus | reverse complement strand
GTTCCCGGGTCGACCACTACAAAATTTTCTAATTGAGATTTTCTAGTAGTGGTTCGGAGTGTGGATATGTGTCCGATGCATGGCAATAAGCTCACCACCTATTCCATAGTGGGACGTAAACGTAACGGTGACACGTGGGAGTGTTGCGCATTCCTCTGCCTACCTCTTCAGGGATTACAGGCGTGAAGTTACGTACGTTACGTATATCTACAAGTTACACGCTTTTTGAATAAAAAATAAATACTACGTTCGACTTAGTTTTACGCGCCGAATCTAAAAATATATCGGTCAATATGATACAGACAATGCTTTTTGATAGATCGCTATAAGATTAGGAACAATAATGAATTGGCCATTATATCTTGGGTGGACAATCAATTCAAAATGGCGGTAATACTATTATCTGTCCGTCCGAAACTCAATAAATTTACAAGTCCTCATAATGTAGGTGCTACTAAAAACATTTAATAAATTAAACGTAGAGAAATAGAGTTAAAAGATGTTAAATACATCTTTCTGAATGCCCATAGACAACACACAACTTTTCCAGTTAAACCTATTAGAATTCTCAGCTGGATAAATTATAAAAAAGGTAAACGACCTGACGCCTTTGTTTTTATGCATACTTTATTATAAAAGCAATGAAATATTCATATATTGGTTCGACAAAAACACACTCAATGGAAAATTTAATATTTAATCTGCAATTAAGAGCATTTACTTAAATCTTAAGTGCTTACATTAGCACTGCGTTTATTTTACCGTCAGCTATTAGGGTATAAGGAAAAATATAAATCTTTGTATGTACACCAACTATACAATTACTAGCCAGTCATTCCAAACTAACAGTACCTATAAAAGGAACACGAAATAATGACAACACTTAGCTAGATTAACACTTTAAAATGTTTAAATTTAATTTTTATAATTTCCTACTTATACATGTATATTCTGTATCACATCATATCCCTTAATGGATAAAAACAACAACACGATTTTCTTATCGAAATGAATTCCTTTATCAGAATAGTCGATCAACTTATCAACAATACAAATTCAATTGCATCTTCGCGCACATAACAAAAATGCACATACGACTCGTATGTTTGTAATATTCACGTGCGACAGTCGTAAGTGAACCTAAATAGATGACCCGAATTCTCCCGGCTTATTATAAACCTGGAGTGGTGTCTAAGCATCGAAACAAAGCAAATATGGCCTTGGTTCGCATTGGCTAAGGACGCCACAGTGCGAGCGCAGCGCGGACAGCCTAGTTTTGATCGTTAACAGATGATATCCTGAACATGACACCGCGACAAAGACGACCGGATCTTTGTATGATACGGACGAAGTAAAAGAACATCACGCCTGTATCTCCCTGAAGGGGTAGGCAGAAGTGTGTAGTTCAATCCCACGTTTCACCAATTACGTTTACGTGCAGCTATGGAAACGAGAATAACACTATTGCCATATAATGATACAAATTCAGACTTCAATTCCAAGTAAAAAAAACCCTATAATAGCCGACGGTGGGTTCTAACCCAGGACTGACGCTCAGCAGTCGGTACAATATAATTATAATAGTCTGACGTAAGAAGACTATTAAAATATTGTAACTAAAATGTAGCATGATTCATTCGAGATATCTGACAGGATTTGACAGGAATCATTAATACGTTGCGATTTTTTTTTTGTTTATTGTCTATGGATGGCCAGTGCCAATTTGTACTGCGCTGGCACTATTGTGCCGTAGTAGTGGTACATTCTAATCGTTTACTTAGTTTATTTGTGTCTGTACAGATATAATTCAGGTATAATGCTTGCCAACTTTCAAGTATATTTTTGCGCAAAGTACAAAGGCAATTGACAATAACCACCAAATGGTATTTTTCCTAAAGGAATCCGATATGAAACAACTTTATTTTTCACTGTACATTTTTTTTTCTTTATTGTAACACGTAAAAACCAGGTCGATTGTACAGAAAGCGAAGTTAATATCTAATGGCATTCTCTATCAACTGTTGGTGATGATAAGAAATTGGCGGTAGGCGGTAACAATAAGAAACTAAGATATATGATGGAATACGGGGTGAACCTATTGTATTACACCGGGTAAATATCAAAACTCCGAGTCACTCATAGAAATAATAATAGTAAATTTGAATAATAAAATAAATTATTACATTTGTATACAATACAAACAAACTGAACAATAAATAGATAATTAATTTTACATAATACAATAAACAATCATACTTGCGTACATTATAATGTAAATATATTATACACAATGCTTCGTAAATGTAAAAACCAGAAGTAAACTATCGAAACTGAAGTTACTTAAAAACAAGGTCATAGTTCCGTGATGTGTTTTCGTTATAACTAATATTAAATGTTTTCATAGTTAAACATTTGTGGTTGTAGTAAAATGTGTGAAGCGGTAGTAATTTCACAATGTGCACGCGTATTAGCGTTAGTCATGTTTAGTTTTAGCAAACGCGCTAATCTGAATGTATGTCAGTGTAACACTAAGCTGACTAGGGTTGTCAACTTTTCTACATATCATAATGTATCAAGTATATAGGTATATTTTGTACTGCAAAAATAAGCGTAATGAATTTTTTTATCTTATGATTTATTTTAATACATACATATATGTATATTATTTTTGTCCCACTGAAAAATCGTTAATAAAGTACGTAAGATACGTATGTTTTTTTTTATTTCAGAAAGTAACTGATGAATGATAACGTTTGTAATTTTTTATTTTGATTTATTATAATACAAAGTATAAATATATGCAGTTCCAAGTTGGTTATTAACGGGGGCGAAATCTATGAAAAATAATTACCTTTCTATTAAATTGAAACAATGTTATTATAACCGACCTATAAATATTACTCACGCTTTGCTAATCTTTGGAAAAAAAACAAATATTGATTTGTGGTACCGACATCGAACGGTTGTTTTCTCAGTGACTAGGCTCAGGTATGCACAATCGACTAATGACTCACTCGATACTGGGCATAATCGATATTATTCTTAAGACCTAAGAATTTAAAAAGAACAAAAGGGAAAATCAAAGGGAAGGATGCATTTGATTATTTTTCTTTTCGAGTCATCACATGATTTTGAACGCTATATATTCTGAGCCTTACAACTCATTTATGTTTGCTAATCATAAATCTTGTGTTGAAAAATTTTGGCAAATAGACACATCTATATTTTTTGCGCCATTTTTCCGCCATAGAAAACGTGCGAGTGGTATTGATGAATACGTCTTTATGTTAATGACTTGCAAGTCATCGACTGATTGAACAAAGTTAGTTCAATAGTCAGTGATGTAACCTACGTCGTTTTTGTCCTGAGAAAATATCAAGAAAACTTTATTGACATTTATTCCATTATTGTGGCATACATTCAAAAATACGGCCGGTCTAGTTGCTTGCAAGCGCGACTGCCAATCAAGAGATCCTGGCTTCAAATTCCGCGTAGGGCATTATTCGATTTTTTGCTTCTACTAGTGGTTCGAAGTCTGGATATAAGCCCGGTGTATAGCAATTGTTTATTCTATATTGGGACAAGGCAATACCTAATTCCGTAATGGGACTTAAAAGTAACTGATTAAACGGCCGATTATACTACACTCTGCCTACTTCTGATTACAGGCGCTATGTTATGTTCAAATATATAATTTACAAACAGTCAAGCAACATTTTTAGTAGGTATATACTACATAGTACGAGGTATATATAAAATATGTGTTTATTATAGGACTGCAATAACACAAGCGTTTGACCTAGATTAACAGTTCTCACTAAAATAGACCAAAAAGAGAAAGCATGTATTTAATCTGTATTGCCGGTGACAGACTGTTGAAGACCATAGACAAGCACTTGTCGTGGACTCGACAAACCAACCCACCCACCTATGTTATTGTGCCAGTAGGGCAACAGCTATCGAGTAGTATCTAAGTGCAGTGGGAGATTCTTGCTAAAGTTGCTTGCTACCGAATTGAAAATTGTCTAGAATGTTGATTAGGTTGTAATTTTCGCAACAAACTAGGGAAAAATTGGTTAGTGAATGTACACCTCTTATAAAACAACGATGTCGTGAACACAATATATACAGACATTAATTGAATAATGATAACAAAATTTACTGCCTTCTTTATGTTTATGTTGGATGTGTATCACAAATTTATGTACTCGGGGGATGTTATTTTACATTGAAACAAAGCGAAAAGGGTTATATGTAGTTTTTGTTACAATGTCAAAGTTGATTTCGTCATCGTTAAAAATAAAATTATAGTGAAATGCAGCCAGTTTCAAGTTTAGAATGAAAGTCACGTATCGTGTTGTGGTACGGGTTCGCAGTCAGTCTGAGACCAGTTGCAATTCACTTCTAAAAAGCCGATGACGCATTCCATAAACTCTTTTCCGTATGTGATAAGGTCGAAACTCGATTAAATCTTGTGCCATGTTAACTGCAAAACATACACGGACTTGGAAGTTACACCGCAATTAAGAGTTTGGTCATATGTTAACAGATAGCTATGAATCAGGTTTCCAGACTGCTTGGCCCACTTTGGTATGGAAATGATAAAACATATATGTATGTCCTGCGACATTCCATTTTTGAAAGAATAATAATAATAGTCGAATGTAATCCGTACCGTAATAATAATAGTTAAACCGACATATGTTTCTTTCAGTATTCAAGTAAAGAAAAACTATTAAAAAGGTATTTAAAACACCGATTATAATATATTTTAGTGTTTAATGCATCCAAAGAACTACCAGGAGAATAATTGCAAACAACGCAACACAGAAAACATTAAAAGGCGAGATTTGTCAATAAATACATTTATATTCCACATCTGTCTTTTTATCAAGCTTTTATTAAAAAATCTCATCTGTTCTCAGTTCGAAATTTAAACTGATCGTGTAAAATCGTATTCGTGCCAATATTCGCTCCGTACCTTCTACTTGTTGCAAGGGGAAACTACTGGTGATATTTAACGAAAACCCTATTTGTGAACTATAGGTAGTAAATATACATCTTACAATTACGAATAGGGTTTAATTAAATGAATAGCTAGCTTGGGTTGGGACTCTAGATAAGGCATTTAATCAAAGGTCAGATTGCTCTCAAGACTTGATGACTTCGATAGTTGATAGAATTAAATACGTCGTCTCTACATACTTACGGCATTTACCACAAGAAATATATTTTTGATGAAAAAAGGCCTTGAAAATCTGAAGAAAGTTATGGAAAAACATTCTTAAATACACCAATTGAACATTTTCATAAATCACATACTATTTTAATCACTAATTATTCAAATCGTCAGAGTTTAAATATTATACATACATTGTTATAGTTAACAAACAATCACAAAACATTTACAAGAAAACTTATGACCTACATGCTGTGATCTGTTTCTCATCGACAAAGAGGTTCGTGAAGAGCTATTTCTTAAGGTTAGTAAGAGATCACTCGTGGCGGTCACTCGTTCTTAGAAAGGTTCGAAGGTGATTTTGACTGCCCACATCTGTGACCTTTCTACATACATAGCTTGGTTTTGAAATGTTCTATAGAAAAATATTGTTCGGCATACACATTAAGTTAACCATTGGTTATGAAAATTTCCTTTTTTGTTCCAGATCTTTCGAAATGATCCACGTGGATGAGACAGACCCGGTTGGAGGTGAGACGAATATTCTTATTTTTCTAAGCTTATATATTCATTGTGGATACTTATAAAATGAATTAACTATCGATATTATTTACTCTAACAATATCGAACGACGTTTTAATTATAATATTACTTTAACTCAAATTACTGATATTATATAATTCCTAGTTGATTTGAATAAAAATTTCGGTGGCTGCCATACATCACCTTGTTACATTTCAAACTAGCCCTTTGTTTTGTAACTATAATTAGAAAACAAACAAAACAATTAAATTTTGGCAGACGCAGGGTATATTGTAGTTATTTCGGAATCGAGAAATTCAGACCGGCACGGCAAGCGTCCCTACAAATTTGTTATTTATAATTCAATTATAATAACTTCAATTATTTTGTTTGCTTACATCGTATTTATGATTTGTAATTTATTTTAATTGCACAATGTGGTATTAATGTTTAAATTAAATATATAGCAGTTCAGTTAACAGTTTTAAGATTTGATGAAAAGCTATGTAACTACAATATAAGACTTAGACTGTCTCGTTAGTTGAGCAGTTCCTGGTTTGCAGCCCCGGGTTGGGTAATAATGGGTTTTTATAACTTGAAAATCCTTGTAGTGACTCGCAGTCCGGGTGTTTGCGCGGAGCATATCAATAAATCACCCCCTATTTTATAGTGGGCCGTAAACGTAAACCATGAAATGTGGGAATGCGCTACACTCCTCTGTCTACCACTTCGAGGATTACCAACGTGATGTCACGTTATTGGAACGTATGTATAAATTTAATTGGAACACATGTGTATGGCCGTTTTTTGCTGTACGTGTTTCGTGCCCACTGATCTGACGATAATATATTTACAGTTCTCTTCTACCAGATTTTTGTTAGGGTTTTTATCTTTAAAAATAGCAAGACCCAATTAAAAAGATTCACGTGCAGAACGGATCGAGGCCAAGGAAGCTGCTGGACCATTTTTTATTGTTAGGCAATTTTTAGAATTGTCGTCTACTATTACTCCTACCGGTCTTATTGTTAGCTCTTCCAAACTATTATAAAGTTGTCCTTTTTTGATAAAATGAGGATTTTCTGACGTAAAACACAATTTTAGCCCCGAGTCCTCTCGTTATTAAACAAAATTATTGAATTTCCAAACGAAATCAAATGTTATTCATATTACAATATTTTCTAACTGTCAGGGATGGAATAAAAACGGAAATAAATTGCAATTTTTCCTACTTGTTGTTCTAGAATCTTCTTTCGTTCCTGTAATATATTCGTATAGTTTAAACGTTCAAAATTAATATTGTTATCTATCACCATGTTTGAATTTTTGACATTTGTAATTTTTGCCAAGAACTTTTTCTATTTTCGACAGTTTGAATAGAGTAATACAAGACATTTTACCGGATACAAAATTCAGAGACGTTTCAATTATTCATCTTTTACCATTAATTAAGATCATAACTGTTTAAGAACCCATGCTACATTAGAAAGTGAAGCAGACACTCCGATGACATCGGGAGAGTGGACACGTCTTACACACTCATACTTGGTAGATAGATGTCTATGTCCCGCAATGACCACTTTCGTCGCTTGACCTACGTGACCATTAGTAAAAATTAAAAATTAACTGTATAAAATATTATCTGTAGATAGAGAGTACCACGACGCATATAACTTGCACATACATATACACCATGATAGAATAATCAAAAGTGATAATTATTCATTAAATTGTTATATATTAGTAGCTAATTCAATCCTTAAAGGAACCAGTCCAAAGACCTCATAATGGTCTTGATTCTCGTGCTTCCACATTCGTCCCGATCTAAACTAGTGCTTTGATTTCGAAAGCGCGTGTGAAAAATAAACAAACTAATCGAATTTTGGCAGACGAAAGGAATTCGTCTTTATTTCGGACCGCGGCAGACAGCCGGCGTCTTCGATGACACTCCGCCACAATCATTTGTCTCGCGCGTCAACAGAAAATGCAATACATATAGCATCCATAGTACCATTCACTCAGGTTACATTATTAAAATTTTATTTTCGATACAAAAATTAAATATTTACTTAATTCTGATTGATAGAACTTTTAACGAAACCGGTGCCATCAGGTACCAAAACGCTTACGTCAACCTATCAACCAACCAAGCTTAGGTTGCAATATGCAAAATGTCAAACCAGCTTCAATTGCTTACTAACTGCCGTAAAATCGAACATATTACTGAATGGTTCATTCAAACTGAGTAGAACAGGAAAGTAGCTGTTGCCAAAAATTAAAAATGTAACAATTTAAAAATGATGAAAGATAACATTTCTAACTATGAATGAATAAACTTCAACAACGAACATATTACACGAAAAGAAGTGAAGTTTCTAAAATTACAGGTAAGTGGGAACATTACAGTTTATCTCCGTCTAAAAAGCATCTATCGTAAAAACGAATTAAAAAAACATATAATTAAAACAATAAATGACTTCATCTCCAGTCACCAATGTTTATCAAGGCGCTGATCAACATTGACCTATACAAGAGGAAACAATGCACAAGAACGATCGATTTAATTGCGAATTAGAAAGCAAAACATATTGGAAGACGTCCAACATGGCCCGTTTGGTAAACGGAGCGTTTATCCTACACAATGACATGTTACATCACCATCGCGTTCGCAATTCCTGGGGCATGGTCCATTCATCTTAAATAAATAGATTGGTCGTGACGCACGCAGACGGAAGTTTTGAAGAAAGATTCCTTAGGAACTGCATAATATGTCACATTGACATTTTAAAATTTGAGCTCCAATTACAGTGTAAAGCACATACAGATTTTGAAGGAGAATGGTAGGCAAATGCCACAAATAAAATAATATACCAAAAAATAAAGCAGATATCAAGACAATCAACTAAATTCTATTTTTAAATTACTTTTGTTTGTTACTATACTATATAAACGCAAAGGTGTATCAAATTAGAAACAGTGAGATGGATTTTTATTTTCAACAAACAGCCGGTAAATTATTACGCATTAATGTAAGCTACTTGTGTTTCCTGTGTGTATGTGTACGCTATGTGCGTATATGTTAAGATCCAGTTTCGTCAAAATAATAATATGGAATCGATTTTACTGACCAATTCGACGATAATAACAACCAACAATAAAACTATTAATAACAAGAATTCAAAGGGCTATCATAATTTACCTAAAGGTAAAAAGTCAATGAACTGTAAATTTCGGCGATGTTGACGCAAACCTCGACAATGTTCCAAGACAATCTGTTGCAACAACCTTAAACGACAATTTATACGGTTCCTTGTCGCCGTTAATTTCCACATATCTCTCAACGCGAAACTGTTCACCGCACGATAGTCGTAATGTTCTGCCCCGTATATTTCTTTGTATAACATTCTAGTTACAAATTGATTTTTACGTGTTATTTACGAGTATTTTTCATTGCCTCCAACAACATTAATGGCTACGCACATGTCAGTAAAGTTTGAATATACAACGCCAGCAGACTGCTGTCTAATTTATAAATCTCGCCCACATCCATGCTCCTCGTGTTTCCTACTTTTTTTATTTATAGGCACTTACTGATATTGTCGCTACAATTCTTTGGGAGCTGGTATTATATACGCAAATAGATATTTCAATAGCAACTGCCAAAATATTACCACATACACGTTTCGAAGACATAAAAAAGGTGAGTAATTTTTAAAATCAGCGAACAATGAAACTAAACAAAGATTGACAAATATAATTATCTAGTTATTTATGTATGTGAAATTGAAGGCCATGATCAGTATATGTAAAAGAAACAAATTAAAACTAACAAATTAATAAGCAAGGAAATAGATTACAAATTTGTAAGTAAACGTAATATCTCGCCTGTTATACTTGAATAGGTAGGCAGAGGAGAGTAGAACACTCCCAGGATTCACCAGTTACGTTATCGTCCCACTATGGAATAGGTGGTGAGCCACTACTAGAAAATCTAAATTAGAAAATCTTATTGTCCCCGACCCGGGTTTTGAACCCAGAACCTCCAATCAACACGACCAACGAGGGAGTCGTAAATGTAATTTGTAAGTATTTATTTAAATTAAGCATTAAATTGAAACATAAAAATCGTATTGATAAATAACATGGTAAATTGAAAGAACGTTAGTTCAAAAGATAGTTTAACGAAGGCACTAAATCTTCTTGTGGAGAGACTAGATTGTTGCAGTCTAATGATCAGATTATGCACAACATCTTCTATCTTCCTGTTCGTCTTCAATACACACGACTATATTATGAAAATATACCCGTTCCATTACTATTATGTTAAAAGGTATTATAAAATTTCCGTCACGATTTTTCTCTGTAATCTCAGCACCATCGTTCCTACTAAGTAGCTTCATACAACTGACATGTAAATGAAATAATTTACAATCTGCGCATGGATCTTTTGTTCGTAGAGCACCTCAATTGCAAATTCTAATTACATTTACTAGGTTAATTTCTTCACAATTTATAGCTCTTGATTACCTAAAGAATCTTCCTGGATGAAGATCTTGGGAGCGTAAAACACCAGAGGAAAAAAGACAAATGTGGTGGAAGGATTAGCAACGAAAATTTGGTGCACAGAGCCAAAAGAGCAGAATATTACCCATGGCAATAAATGGAACAAAATGGTATACCATGGCTTGCAACACAATCATGCATTTCAACTTATTATGAAGCTGTAAAATGTGGAAACTCTACTGAACGATTAATTTTATTATTTATATTAACATATTCTATTAAATTATATTAATATCCAGTGTGAAAACGATCAACAATAAGGACAACCTGGACGTTGATGTATGCCAGGATACGCAAGATAAAGTCAAATCTCATCGCGTTCATGACTATTACGCGGATTATCTCGAGTTTATAGCTGGTCCATAAAAAATGAAGTCACAGTTAAAGCCGATTGCGATATTGTAATTCCCTCAAGCTATGTGTATGGAATTAGGTATAATTTGCTGGGTTATAAAATTGTCGCCAAGTATATAATGAACACATTGCTTCAATGTTGAGGTTTTTGTGAATTTTATTTGTTCACACATCTATTCAATCGTTTAAAAATGTAAATTTGTTTATTTTAAAAACACAACAATATTGTACAATGTAAATTCAAATTCATATACGCGCCAATTTAAAGAAAATATATCACGCGTAGGTTTTCACAAATCTTTTATTTATGGCTCACGACTGTGGACAGTTTAGGACCAAAAATTAGGTTAATACTAAATAACTTAAATACTTCTCGAATATATTTAAATACATTATTCGTTTTATCATTGTCTTGGCGTTATCTCTTCACATCGTCTATCACTATGTATTAAACGAATAAATGATTTTTGTTTTCAAGCGAATACTGTTTACCTTTAACATTTCACTAAATCACCTGTTTTAGCCCTGACATTTGTGTATTTGTATCTACCCGATTTTCCTATATCACGATTGGCGCCCGCGTTCACATCAAATAATACTAACGATCGGGCTTTGTGACAGCCGCCGAAACGAGTGACGCTAATGCACCAGACTAAACAAAAGACGACACCGAGTTAAAGGTTTAACCAGCACGTTACACTTGCGTGAATGATGCGAATGTTTGATACAGTGCCAAAAACACGGCGCACGCAACGCGCACACCCGACCCGTACAGTTTGATCAAACGCGTCATCTTTTTCTAAAACCGTGAAACCGACGACGATCTTAGCACTTTCTAAAACTGGTTGTGATCACTATTTAACGAATCCAATTGGAGCTCCACAACTGGACCGCACGAACATAACAATCAGCTTTTAAATGTCAACCGGAATGCGTTCGATGCAATACGGACATTTAAAATATTATTGATGTGGGTTTTATTTATATTGAAGTGATAGTTTTTCATATTTCCTTCCATTCCATAAGCATTCGATGTCGCAATGAAAATAAATTTCCCTTATTAATGTTATTGTCAACACCATCACAGACTCCAATAAACAAATCATTCCAAATCTCTGAGTATATCTTATGATTGTATAAATGATTTATTGAGGTATTTGGAATCCTCAAAATACTCCCCACTAATTTCTCGCTGGATGCATCCCAATAGTTAGTCATACTGAATCTATCAACCTTCCTACTATAGCATATGTGTGTATGTAAATTGTATATCCTGCTACAAATTCACACTCTTACTTCAGTTTGACTGGTTGAAAAGGCGTCTAGGTATTAAATGTGTCTTTTCTTAAACCTACATATGGGTAAAACAATGGATAATAAATAAATAGTTGAGAAGATAACAACTGGTAACAATCGATAGGATAAATTAAGCGTGTAAAATTTTTTGTTGTTTACAAATATTATTCATTACAAATATTTCTGTCATTAGCTACGAAGTATCAGCATAGTAACTAAGAAAAAGAGGAGAGCATCTTCTTCACAGCAAACTAACCTTACAACAAACCCGAGAAACTTCTTCAGATGTCATTATCTTTAATGATAATGAAATTAACAATATTGAAATTAAATATTATACACACAATCCTAATGCATATATTTCTCGTGTTGCAGAGATAGAGCCGCCATTTCCATACCGCGATGTCACCATCAAAAGAAGCACCGATGTCAACGATTTCTTCGATATGCTATCGGAGATCGGACGGTGAGTTGCTTTTACCCCCCTCATTACCGTCGTTCGGCATATTGCGACTTTTGTTTGTAGAATTTTATCATGTATAGGCTAGAGTGTGGTCCCAAGATGCCACCTTGCCGCTTTGATAATCTTACAAAATATTCTTTTATTGACACAAATCGATAATTTGCTTTTACAATTTCACATTCCGCGTACATTATACAACAGCTTTTTATATATTACTCATATCAATTGTTTTGCTTGTATTGATATTTTAGAGGGAAGTTCGGAACCGTCTACCTCTGCCGAGAGAAGAGCTCAGGGCTGGAGCTAGCAGCCAAACTGGTGTCCGTGAACCGGCGCGACGAGAGACGAAA
>DWTO01003314.1:0-12724 GCA_018244755.1 Jemadia pseudognetus | reverse complement strand
AACATAGCCAATGAAATCCCTACCGTTCTCAAATAACTTATTCAATCTTAGAACACAAAAAGCTATTTATAAATATATCCATTAATATCACAGGATGGTAAGGTTTGATCACGTTTCCCCTGTTTTATTTTAGATGCATAAAATAAATTTTACTACGCCCTAGAATTTTAATAAGTATATTTTGCTAACACTGAGTAAATAAACCGATTAACATGTAGATATCCCATGATATTGTATTTTATTAAACCTTACATTTAATAATATTTTGACTGAAAAATAATAACAATGAATATTTTTATATTCATACCAATACATTTTATAATCGATTTTCTCTCATATTTGATAATCGATTCTTATATAGTGTGTACCAACCAAGCCAATCTTAGTCGTACCACTACCAACCACGTCGCATCACTAACGATTACTCAAAAATGCCAAATGTGTGGCCGTATATTCTGTAATCAGATTGTTGTAAAAAATGGCAAAAACTTACGATTATTTATTTAAATTATTGTTGATAGGTGATTCTGGAGTTGGAAAGACATCTATATTATTTAGATTTTCTGAAGATGCTTTCAATATATCATTCATATCCACTATCGGTAAGTGGCTCGGGTCTTTGTATCAAAGGTTATTGTCAGGATAGTTGTATTTTTTATACGTAATTGTCATCAATGTATATTTTTTGCTTCATTGTTAATTGTGTGTATGTTATATGGCAAAGCGTTTTGAGTGGTAGGGTGGGGCTCCTCGATAAAGGAGCCCTTATCAAATTAAACGAATGAACTGTTTATGACATCATACACACTAATTTAAATTAGTTGACTCTCATTTTAAAGTGACTGTTAACAGGGATCGACTTCAAAATTCGAACGATAGACCTCGAAGGCAAGAAAGTTAAGTTACAAATATGGTAAGTTACATTATATTAAAGTTCGTTTTAGTGACATTATTTTTGTGCATTGTTTTGATGTCTTAACGTTTTCTTTTAGGGATACAGCTGGCCAAGAACGATTCCGGACAATAACAACAGCCTACTACAGAGGTTCAATGGGCATTATGTTGGTTTACGATGTTACAAATGAAAAGAGTTTTGAGAACATAAAAAATTGGATTCGAAACATTGAAGAAAATGCAAGTGCTGATGTAGAAAAAATGATTTTGGGCAATAAGTGTGATTTGGATGCGAAGAGACAGGTAAGTTTTTTATACCAAATTGTCATGAAATTCTATTAGAAGGCAATTCTTGCATTAAATATTTTAGTGCATAAAACAAACAAAAAATACATCATTATAAAGTATAGATCTGTGTTTTCCTAGATTTACAATACATGTGTCATAATGCATTTCCAATTATGTAGTAATTATCTTACTCAAAACTTTATTATAAAGTATGACATACAATTAGTTGACATAAATAAAAAAAACAAAATACACCAAGTTATTAGACACCCTCGTGAGTTAAATTTAAAATGAAAACATGTAGATGAAAACTTCATATGTACATAGCTGCTAGTTTTAATACTGGTATTTTGTAAGGCAAATTGTATATGGTACAGTTCAATAAAACCTTTATCACATGACCAGGTAATTAATGTGCCAGTCAATCATTTGCAGTTTGTTGTATGTCTAGTTTCCTTGAACAATTTTGCCTTTAAATAGCAGCTTACTAAGTATATGGTCAAATCTACTAAGTATATAAACCATACAAGAAAATCCCCTTGTTATCTAAAAAATTACATTACAATTGTTATCAGTAATAACCTCTAAAATATAGAATAAATAAATCAAGGTCACTGTTCACTACATGTCCATTGCTGGTGCTCTTGCAATATTTGTTTTGATATTTAGGAAGTGTCAAATATATGATTTGTGATACATGTTCCATACATAGGGTACCTAATGTTATCAGTGTAAATTCATATTATATATTATGTAAATATATGTAAATCATTGATGTATGTACCATAATATGTATTGATTTATGTCACTTGTGACACACTTCACAATAGACGAATTAAGTGTGACCATTACCATTGTATTATATGGAGTATGTTTTCCATACTACACTTGTGATGTCAACAATATTAAATTTTTGGGCCATCATCTTCTGCTATCTTATTTTCTCTTTCAGGTCTCGAAAGAAAGGGGTGAACAATTAGCAATAGAATATCAAATAAAATTTGTAGAGACATCAGCAAAGGATTCATTAAATGTGGAGTATGCATTTTTTACACTAGCAAGAGACATCAAAGCTAAAATGGAAAAAAAACAGGTAATCATTTTGACTAATAACTTTATGTAATAGAATTAATTGATTGTAAACATATTGTAATATATCGTTTATAACATGAACAATTAAGAAAAAATATCACTTCAGTTTTATTAATACATATTAGGGATATGAAACAATTTATATAATTACATTAAATTGTCATTCTAATGTGTGTAACTCATTTATTAGAGAGATGCCAGCGAATTTTTCTGAATTGTTCAAAATATTTTTTTATGTACAGTAAAGAAAACATAAAAAATATTGAAGGCAATAATATATCTTGCTTATCTTAAAAAAATCACTAAAAATTGTAGATTAATGTATTGACTATACATTCAATGAAGATATGATAATTTCTTTTAAGATAAGGATCAAGTGCCCACGAAGTTAAACTAATGAAAAATGTTAAAATTTTGCAGCACTTCTTGTGTGACTCACACAAATCGAGAGTTTATTTATATAGAATATTAACCATTCATTACATAATTATTGTTAGAAGTAAATAATATAACCCTGGTTTTAAAAACTTGTGTTTATACCAAGAATATTTATTGAAATTTAATATAATTCAACATTTGTATTTGTGCATTATACTCAATAATATTTTTCTTTTGTTCCATGACTACTTTTTGAGAACAGAAGGTAAATTATTTGTGGGCTTTATTTTTTTGTCATTATGTTGTGTGTTGTTCTTGTGCTAGAACCAATGTATGCTTTTTGACCTTTTACCCATCAATAACAATACAGCTTAAGGGCCTATTCATGACAAACAATTTCTGTCACTATTTACTGCCATTTTACTTCAGAATACTTGAATCAGCCTTTCAATGATATGTAATCACTATAATTTAATGATCGATAGGTACATAAATTTTATTTCACTATCCATTGTAGTAACAGCACTAAATACAGTCTCCATTATCGGTAATAAAATAATTTATTGCATAGACCAATAAATTCATCTCTATATATCTCTACAAATGGAGAAATCCCCTAGTTTACTATGCAATAATATACCCATTGCATTATCCATATACAAGATGTATTAATCAATAAACTTTTGTAGTCAATAACAAGTAGTTGTTACACTAGATTTTTATTATATGATTACCAAAGCTCTGAAACGTGTTCCACTAAATAGCTTTACTATAGTAATGTTTGAATTGGTCGTAAATTTCCAAGAGCGTGGCGTGTATTCTTAACTCTCCTGCGATCGTTAAACTTCTTCAACGCTCCACCTACTCGTGCGATAATCTAAACAAGTGATCAATCTTTATTACATAAACGAAAACTTAATAAAAACACTGTCAAATTTTCCACTGTAATTAATTACGAGTAGATTTTTAATGTTTCGTAACGCTTGTGAAGTCTGCCAGCCCGCATTTGTTGGCCTAACCGTTATCATTCTGTTAGAAAATCCGTGTAATAACTTCGAAACGATAAGAGAGGGTTAATGGATGATCTATGAAATAAAATCAATGTCATTTGAGATCTATGAACGCATTTATTAAAGATGTAATATTACTTATATCCATATACTATGCGTATGTACCTACACTTATATAAGTATATATATACACTTGGTATTTATTGCGCATAATATCGAGAGCTGTTCGAGTTGCGATTTTTATTTATAGACAGAAGCTACTCCGGGACTGCGGTTACCGCCCGCATTATGCGCACAACGCCAAGCTGATACATCATATCGTACAGTTCCGTGTAAACACGTTGCCTACAGTAAAGTCGGGCACTTCATCTCGTTTCGTGATCACTACTGCATTGTTTACATTTGTTGAGTGTAAATATTGCGTAAATATCGCTTTACTACGATTCTATTTATTTCGTATTTAAATTTATTTTAGATTATCTTTAATGTTTGGATTTTTTTCATACTTACTACCTATTTAAGTTCTATATTGTTCTATTATGCAATAATAAAATTCGTGGCTTTTTTCTTCATTGCAATTAAATATTCCAAGTAACTGAAAATATAGATTTGCTATGAAATAAGCACTCAATATTGTAGGATATAGTTAATTGGTACCAATTAAACAGCGACGTGGGTTTAACCCGTAGATATTCAATTGTTCTTTCCCTGTACTTCAGTTGTTATTATAATAATAATTAGAGCCAAGTGTTCTGTCGGTACATACTATACGGTAGTACCGCCTATATATAGATTATAGGCTGTTTGTAGGCTAATTAAAAAAAACAGTACTAATTGTTATACATATTAATGGATAAATAAATTAATAGTTTGATTAAAATGGATAGTTTGGATTGCATAGTAGGGTACTTGTTGTTACCAAGTTATTATAATATAGTTCTGCTCTGCCCGGAGCGTGGGATACCGGCGTTGCCTTGTGTGACCTGTTGACTGCTGCATGTGCCAGGAGGCGAGCAACCCGGCGGGCGCGCGCAGCGGCGTGCACCAGCTGAAGCCCAACGAGCAGCAGCGCAAGCCCACGTCGTGGCTGTCGCGCTGCAGCCTCCTCTGACGCCCCCGGTCCGCCCGCCACGCCCCCCGCGACCGCTACTAACGTGAACGTGGGCCACGCCCAACCCAACTATATTTTTCGAACTACATTTTGTAACTGGTGCATCAGACTTGCTTTTTGTATTTTTATATCCACTCGATCATTTCATTGGAGGTGTTGTATCGCGGCCGACGACGTCGCTGTGGGTGAGACTATACTATATGTGATATAAAATAAGATCACTAATTTAAACATCAAACTGGGCTTCTGGTATAATTAATTTACGCGACTGTACTTCATCGGTCCACCTTTACAGTATTTTTGTCGTAAATTGTGTAAATTAGGTTCACATTTTTTTATAATGACAATTTGTTGTTAAGACAAAATTACTTGGTATTAGATTTCAATGCAAATGGTATGAAGGATATTCATTCAATAGATTATTAGCTGTATTTTTTCTTTGCTATTTTAATTAAGATATTATTATAATATTTTAATGTAATATATACTATATATTTAATTTTGAATAAACAGTGCTTTTTTACAAATTTTCATTTTTTATTTATAACCAACCACTCACCATTTAATTCCATAGTGGGACGTAAACGTAGCTAGTGAAACGTGAGAGTACTACACTCCTCTGCCTACCACTTGGGGATTACAGGCGTGATCTTACGTTTATTTATAAAATTATTATTCTATTATAGAAGCAAGCCACGCCCCAGAACATGTATCTATCGTCAAACTTCGTAAGAGTATGTTAAGCAGTAATTGTGAAATAATGAGTGGCAATAATACAAAAATTATATGTTTATAACATTTATTTACCAACAATAAAAATTATAGGAATATTTCTCGTAAGTGAATGCTCGCCTAGAGCCGCCAAAAATTCACGAAACTTCATAACACATCGGGCATACTAAATTATTGTCTGACATATTTTATAAATAAATGCATTTATGCCGTTTGCACTTGTTTCGGCCTGGATTTGAATGGCCGGAGGGCTAATTTCTTCACTCCGATTAAGGCACTTTTGGTGACAAAAGTTAGGAGTTTCATTAGGTTTTTCGCTGATAATACTAGTATTTCGGTGGTAAGTTGCGACCCCTTCCTCCAGTAGACCATGTACACTGGAACCGGCGGCAGCTTGTCGTACCAAATACCGTTACGATAGTTCTTTGCGCGACTCTCGGCGGACAGGATCGCGGGCGCTAGTTCCGATTCTATCGTATTCTTCTTCAACACCGCGGGCACAGATGCTTTAGCAAAGCCAAGCTCCACTAGTTTTTGTCCGACGTCCAAAATCTCCTCAGTTTTTGCCTGTAATAAAATAGCTCAACTGACCACAGCAGCACCAATCCTGAATCTATTTCTCTCTCTAACCAGTAAACCTGTTATTTTATTAAATTTTAGTTCAAGTGGGAAGATATATTAATTGTAAGTTAGGTTATGACATATTATTAAGATTGCTAACAAGTAATCTATGCCAATTAACGTAAAGTACTACTTGGAATTCAAATTCCTATATCCAGTGTCTGCAGTTGGCTACTAGCCAGTGACGTAGCGGGGGTGAGGAAGGCGGGGAGTGAAAAGGATTGTGCAGGGAGCGGCAAAATTTCACAATAAATAATAAAATAACTGCCTTGACAATATGTCAAGGTAGTTCACCTTTTTCTTTGACATGATTGTCATACTGCAAACATACCTATTGCCTAGGAAATAAACTATTACAACATGATAGCGACGAACCTAGTTGATTTCTGTACATTACACAATATATCCTCATTGTCTTTAGCTGACATCAGTCTACTGCCCTACTTACTTATATATTATTCATGAAGTAAACTTACAGTGTCTATGTTACTAGTCTTAAAATGAACATATTTTTCTGGTCAGTGCAAACATTGCTTAAAGGAACATCAGATATTATAAAGATGACATCATATATCTGTTATCAAACAAACCTTAAGACAATTTAAGTGGTGAATATAAATATCAAATGTGGCTGCATTTTATTAGTTGCCTGTGTTAATATGTGCTAGTACCTACATAGAAAAAATATTTTAAATGATCTTACCTTGGGCTGAGGTAAATGCAAAAGGATGGTAGAAACTAAGTCATCATTATCTCGGGCTATTGGCTTTAGTGTCACTAGCTTGTCCTTGGCCACACACTCCAGCCAGTTAACAGCATTTCCACTAACAATGTCAACACCCCACAACTAAAAAAACCATTATAAGTTGAAATAATTTAGCTTTGAATTTTAACTTAACACAGGGTACAATTTAAAAACATTTACATAATACACCATCAACATGGTTTTCTTATTAACATATTTTGTACTTTCATATTAAAATACCTATGTACTTTGCAATATAAAAAAATCCATGACCCTTATGATATTTGCCAGAGACACTAATGTAAAGACATAAGTCACCAGAACACTTGGTTAAAGTTTGATATTAGTATAAAGATCAAGAAGCAGACTATTTCCTACCAAATTAATACCTTTTGAACCCAGTGTTGCACATTTAGTGATGACTGCTTTGTTGGTTAATTGGTTATATCAGTTGTATGTGTGACTGCTGATAGAGGTCCTGGGTTTTATTCCCAGGTCATTTTCATTTAAAATTTTCTAGCACCTTAAGCTGAGGGTTAATGCCTAACGGTGTTCTCTACCACTCAACCATAGGTGTCGGATTAAGCATGTCATAGGTACATTTACTCCAATAATATTATCAAAATTTTCAAACTTAATAATTTTATTTAAGTAGTAGTCAGAATTTGGCCCTGAAATATGACAATAGGGTAATAATCTATGTGGAGATTTTGATGCAAAAGCAACTGGTGAAACATGAAGATGTACAATACCACCCTGTTGACCTCAGTAAGAATTACAGGTGTGATGCTATATTTCTTACATTTTTCATTCACATATTAGGTACTTGAAATTAACGTTTAGAATCTGATACTAACTATACAACTACACATAAAGCAGTAATACCTACATCTTTACATTATGATAATATAAGATGAACCCTGACGGGTGACTGCTCTCGCGGGAGTTAGAAAATCTCCAGTCCCTCAGAACGTCAAGAAGACTGAGGTTCCACGCTTAGGTCGACAAGTGACGACCATAGGCACTAACACCGCTGAGGCGTGGTGACATTACCAGAGGCCATTAACCCCTTGATACTGCCCAGGTAAAGAAGGTATCCTCAAGGCCCAAGCTGCTCTTCCCCATGCGCGCAGTTCACGTTGTTGTAGGCACAAAATGTTTGTAATTATGCTATATTTGTCTCCAATGTATATTGACAGACAAACATCATGTGATCTTTATCATCACAGAGCATACTTCAAGTAAACAACATTGGTAATTAAATGTATTATAGAATATATTGGCAAAGCAGAACATCAATACAATCTGACCTTGACCGGTAATGGAGGTTTACTAGAATGCCATAGCGGCAAATAGACTGGAGCCTTGTGACTGACGAGAACACGCAGCGGTGAGTGCTGCACTCCTGCGCACACTCCTTTTAGGGGCTGATGGGTCTTTATAAAATGATCTGGTATCTTACCAGCCTTCGAAAACTTGCTGACCTATAATAAAATAATTAAAAAAATTAAGTTATGTAATTGCAAATTCCAATGACCAATGTTTTATATTTACCGGTCGTATTTTATGAATAGAAAAGGCCAGGCTAGCAGTGGCGAGAGCATAAACTGCTATCTGAAAGTAAATAACGAATATTGATGAAGGAAATAAACAAAGCATCAAGTGTTTCCCGAATACACTTCTTTCTCAGGTTTTTTTTCACATACGTTTACACCGCGGTAATCCTGTTTAAGTAAGCTAATTAAGTTTTTAAACACTCCTTCTTTCTCAGACATTTCGTTTATGTATTATAAGGATTAACTTTCATAATTATATTTATTAGCTCATCGGTATTTTCAGTTGTAGAGAAATGTTACTTTGACAACTGATCGGAATGTGACATTGCATTCGATTTGACATTCTTAGTTATTGCTGACATGTCGTCTACACCATCATGCCAGTGTGTCACAATTGCATTAAGGGTGCTAAGCATGCACAACGATCACGCTCACGACCACGGATTTTACCGATCCACTAAAGTCCGCACGTTGAAATCGTAAACCCAAATACAATGGATTATGGGGCGTATAGAACGTTGAAGTATAATAACAAATGGCGAGCTAGAAAAAATATAGCAAAGACTTTAAGAGGTTAGGTTAAAATGTGTAAATCTTATATTGAATTAAAAAGTATAACAGAATTTTATATACTTATTGTCAGTCGAGTATCTCATAAATTATATTGAAATAAATAATAATGACATGACATGACATTGATATAATAAATAAATAAATATATCGGGGCATCTTCACACACGGCTGTCTGATTCCAAACTAAGCGTCAAAAGAGCTTATGGTATGGTAACCAGACGGCTGATAAACTACATATAAATATATATTTAATTAATTTTTTTTTACACCCAGACACAACAAATATTTGTGCTCATCACACAAATATTGATTCTGGATGGGAATCAAACCCATGACTCCGGACGCAATGTTCGCTAACCATTGCACCAACGGGCCAGTCGCCATAATGACATCTTATTGCTTTGACGTTTTAAAACCCCGTGAATTCTAGCAACGCTCACTAGACTCACTACGACTCACGTCTTGAAATGGTCGTTGCGAGCTCCACGTGAACGTAAGTCATGACGTCATTAGTGACATTTTCGCCGCGACTACAACGATCGTGGGCACAATGTTGAACGCAAACAATTTTTTGGGCGTTGTAAATCCTCAGTGGAATGCAGCCTAAGGGCTCATTTTTATTGGTCGATAGCTCGGTCGATATAAAGCATGCGGGGACTCCTAGCAGACGACCTAACGACCAATGAAAATCAACAAGTCGATACAGTGGTCGTTACGCCACCTGCGGTATTGCCTGCATGCTCTATATTGACTAATGAATACGGACTAACTAACTATCGAATGTATTCGTTACAGAAATCTCTCGCACTCCGAATGCGAGTTAGAACGACCCCTGAAAATGAGCCCTAAATATAGTATAATGGGTGTATTGGAATACAAAAGAATGTTTTGGACGTTCGAACCTTTAGTGGACTAAGGGTTCGAACATCCAAAACATTCTTTTGGTTGTTCCACATGGCGCTCACGATAGTTGTGGTCGCGGTGAAAACGTCACTAACTAGCGGTGAAGGAAAACATCATAAGGATACCTGTATACCTTGGAGATCATGAAAAAAAACTTTTCTAAAGCATGCCAACAGACATTTGGCCAGCGTGGCAGACTGTGTCTTCACCCTTTTTATGAGAGGAGAACCGTATTCCAACAGTCGTACGATAATGACCAAAACGGTTGAAAAAAAATGAAAATAACTAATGAACTCGTTCAGCTCAACAAATTAAAAACACGAAGCAATTACTCCTTTTGCATCAGAATGTCTTATTAATTTAGTTACATGTTGTTTTTTGCAAATGATTGTTACATAAAAGTAACATCAAGCGTAAAATCTAGCCTAAGGAATCATACGGCAATGACCGCATTTACATTTGAATTCATTGATCTCTACATAGACATACGTATATTAGGGTATAGAATATCAATGTTTCAATCGCATATTGACTTCCACGTCAACTTTTTTGACATTTGCAAGTTAAGCAAGGGGCACATTTGGGAGACTTGGACGATCGGTACTTGTTTATAATTATATTAAAATCCTTCAAAATGATAAGTGTTACAAATACAATCGATACAGGTCATGAGGATATGATACACGATGCACAAATGGATTTCTATGGGCTACGTCTTGCGACGTGTTCTTCGGATAATTCTGTAAAAGTATATGATATCAAGAGCGGTGGCCACAATCTAGTAGCGGACCTTAAAGGACACTTCGGACCTGTCTGGCAAGTGTGCTGGTCGCACCCGAAACATGGAAACCTTCTTGCATCGTGTTCTTACGATAGAAAAGTTATCATTTGGAAAGAGTCTGGGGAGTGGACTAAAATGTATGAATACGTCGGTCACGAAAGTTCGGTTAACTCAGTAGATTGGGCACCCGAAGAATACGGACTAATACTAGCCTGCTGCAGCTCCGATGGTTCCATTTCCATTCTTACATACAACCAGGATGGCGGCAACTGGGACGTAAAGAAGATACCGGGCGCTCACGCAATCGGTGTTAACGCTATCAACTGGTGCTCCGCAATTATGATAGAGTCGAGTTCAGACGAAAATAATCAAAAAATACCACCAAAGAGAATGGTAACTGGTGGCTGTGACAACTTAATTAAGGTATGTTTTTCAATGCTAGTTTGTATATACAAGTAATAATTCTCTTATGTGTGTCTGTTGAAAACATTGTAGGTCACGAAATATTTTAACGATATTATCAAGTAAGATATCCATAGTGTAAGGGGTTTTGTTGCGTTTTTTATTGTTGTAGCCCCTCACTAAAACAAAAGTAATTGTTCACTAAACAATGACCTTAATGAGTTTTATAGCCTAATGCACATAGGTTTACACCCAAATTACCAATGCAATTTCAAACTGTTATACACTGGACATAAATCTAGACTCCAAGCTACTATTAGAAAATTCAACTAGATAATCTAACTTAGAAAATACAATAGTAGTACTGAGTTGGGATTCAAACCCAGGACCTCTAGTTCAGTTGTTGAGGTACAATAACTCTACAGAACATGTCTGTGTGATTAGATGACAGAGTGAGTAACCCAAAAATTTCATCATTCTAAAATCACCCCTCAATATTAAGATTATGCAGATCAAATTTAACGCAACCTTTTGTTCATTCCATTCAAAATTGCATATAGTATACAAGTAAAAGTATTAAATAAATTAACACTTATTAAGTGTGGTAGAATCATTTTTCTGAAGGTTATGAATGCAACACCTTTTTTCATTGCTAATAAGTTCTACTACCATTTTTGTGTTTTTAAGGTGTTCACACAAGATATTTTCTTACTAAATACATAATGATAAAAATACATAACAGGCTGTGCTGCCTGTGCTATTCTTTAGAAAACATTATAATATGATATGACATGACATTATATTATAATATGACATGATTTTTCAGATCTGGAAAGAACAAGGAGATCAATGGATAGAAGAGACCAGACTAGAAATGCATACAGATTGGGTCAGAGATGTAGTATGGGCTCCAGCATTTGGCACCACTAAATCTATAATAGCAAGTTGCTCTCAAGATAAAAGGGTAGTTATATGGAAGAGTGATGACTACATTTCTTGGACACCCACAATTCTAAAAACGTTTGATGATGTTGTATGGAGCCTGAGCTGGTCACCAACGGGTACTGTCTTGGCAGTCTCTGGCGGTGACAATAAAATTAGCTTGTGGAAAGAAAACAAGGAGGTTCAATGGGTGTGCATTAGTGAAGTTGCTAAAGACTTGGTGTATCCACCAAATCCAGACAAAGGGCTTACTCTGTAAATCTATTTTATGGTTTTTGTCATTCGATTTAATTGTAAATGTTTGCTAATTAATTTGATATAAACATTGTTGTAATGCCAATCTTATTGTTTTCATTTTTCCACCTAAAAACCATTCATAAGTGTGCAGAACATTGTTTAAATGTGATCATTATATTGATAGAAACACCACAATTATATCAATTCTAAGTTCCTCAAAATCTGTACTAGTCATGTCCAGATTTTTTCAGTTTTAAATGTATTTATCATCTTAACACATAAAGGTGGTTGATTTATGACCAGCTCACGATGTTATTATTAATACATCAACATTTTAAACATAACATCACACCTGTTATCACCGAAGAGGTAGGCAGAGCAGTGTATTACACTTGCACATTTCACCAGTTATGTTTACGTCCCACTATGGAATAGGTGGTGAGCCTATTGCCATGCACC
>DWTO01003313.1:0-12729 GCA_018244755.1 Jemadia pseudognetus | reverse complement strand
GTGGGGGTCGCTACACTCCTCTGCCTGCCTCTTCGGGGATTACAGGCGTGATGTTACGTATGTACAAACTGGTATATTAGTAAGTAAGTAGTAATTGCCAGTGCAGTGCAAACCTTGTATAAACACGAGAACTCCCCCACTGACGCGCATGAATCTTTAGGAGTCGGCAGTCAGCGTGTAATGAGAAGCGATGGCGTGCACCGTCGCCTCAGCGCGGCGCGCGGATGTAACCTTCGAGTTAATTAAATTTTACACTTCATTCCAAGTCATATGATATATGAAGCAGTGTTTCTAAAACATCTTATGTGTCTCTTAATTTGCTTCTAGAAATACGTTCTTCTGTTTGAAGTTAACTCGTAATTGCTCTGTTTTTTCTTTAGTAATCTTTTTGTTCTTTTTGACCATTTATATCGTTCCGCTGTTGAAATACGTATCTCCTCTCGCAAAATGAGAGGGTTAAGGCCTTAGTTCTGTCTCTCTGGTTAAGTACCTTAGGGAACAATTGTTGTTTTCGTAATATTATGAATGTGAAAATTACCCCAGGTTCCTTTAGGGGTAGGTAAAAGGCACTAAGAATCAAATGTGTCCATTCTAACAGACCAAATCTAATGACATTTTTTAACTTCTGTAGTATTATTACCAACTTCTATATCTAACGCTAACAATTATCCTAATTCTATTTGGTTTCTTTCAATCTTTGTTTAACGAAAAACTTAAGAAAATCAAAAAAATACAAAATAAACTTACGAATTGTAGACCAAATGGGTAAGTTACAAAACCAGTTACGTCTACCGCTAATATATAATCTGACTCATGGTAAAATCTTATTTGTTAACTAATTAAATCTACTACGATTTTCCATTTACTGCCTGCTTGATCCTTCGTTGGGTATATTACCCGGGCGGCCGAGGAGCGAACAGCGCGACCGGTGGCTACCGTCCAAAAAAACATTACCTAGAACTCTTCGAGTTAACAGCGAATAGCCTTTTTCTAGGAATGCGTGGCTCATATTACTAATTCACCCCCACCCCCCGCCGCCCCCAACAAAACGAGGTCATGGATAAACACTAGCTTACATAACATTAACAATTACTTATTATGTATTTTGTTATTTCGTCTTTTTCCTATTTAATTAAATCATTGATAAGGTTGTAAGGCTTACAATATATGTAGGTATCTACGAACAGATTCAATTTGGTATAACAGTTTTTTCATTATTCCAACTAAGTTTAAATTTGTGTCATTTATGTTTTCTAGTCACTAGAAAACACAAATTACACAAATTGACATTTATCAAAAAGTTACATTATATCAAAAGCAAATTTAAAACTTACCTAAAGTTGTTTATATGTACATTGTACGTAGCTGTGACACGCAGAAATCGTCATGGTACTTTCGATGAATAGTAAAGAAATTTAATAATATTCAAATTATGCTTCCCTTCACGCCATCCGACTCTCCATATAGACGCTTCAGTATGGAGAGTTACTAAGCCACCGTTGTCCGCGTATATAAAATGTTTTTATACTAAAATGAGAACTAAAACATGCAAAAATTAAACCATAAACGTTTTTATGCGGTCAGTACCTCGCTGTTACGTCATCAAACCGTGGTGCCTAGTTAATTTCAGCGAGTTATACTTGTCTACGTACATACATCCCGTTTAATAAAACTTTATAGATGCCGTAAAGAGTAGAACAGTTCTGCATGTGCAGTGAACGGTTAAAAAGGACGGTATCGAGGGATTGCGTCGCTGAAACTGTACTCCCCAATTGCAGTTTTCGAAAAAGATTTTCGAAAATGGCCAAACGTGCACTGCGAACGATTCCAAGCGAACGTTTGACGTTGTTCGGTTAAAAATCCATTAAGGCCCAAATTACCTTGATGTACATTTAAATTTTCTGGATTTTATCACAAATAAACTGGATATAATGATATTGAATATTGTTTAGATTTATGGTAAGGATTTTGAGAAATCAGACAGCTAACTTAACAATGTACATACGCACAAATATATCTACACGCCAGGTCTCTCACGGGGTAGACAGGGAGCATCGTGTGCCAAATATCGCTATCCTTTCAGACCTGACGCACCACCTCCACATTCGTTCCCTTAACAGTGTAGTACCTATATTGAATAAGCAAGGTACTCCCTGCTGAGGATCGGTATTAACTCATAAAATATAAGAAAATCTTAGATCACGCAGTCGTAACTTCGCCTTCCAACGCTTCCCAATCTCCTCGTGGCAGTCATAAATCAATTTTACAAGCGCATAGTCCCAAGCAAACATTCATAATCGAACAAACAGTGTCGTGCAATAAAAGAATGATAATATCCGAACAAACTTTCACCCCTTGTCCGACGCTGGGTGATTGAAGGGCAGGCACTCCACACATGTGATCCCGTAGGATAGACGCTTATTTATATTAATGAAAAGTGTGGTTGACCCTTTCGCACAGAATTATCCTGTCGCTGATTGGTTAATTAAAGTGTGTCCTTGTCTAAACGAAAATAAGTTTGTTATTTTAATCAACAGTACAAAATACATTGTTTAAATCTATAAACGTAACGTGACTGCCTCGTGTTGATTGTAAGGGCGACTGCCGATCGGGAGGTCCTGAGTTCGATTCCCGGGTCGGGCACTCAGATTTTTCTCATTTACGTTTTTAAGTAGAGGCTCGGAGTCAGGAAATAAGCTCAGTATATGACAATAGGCTCACCACCTATTCCATAGTGGGACGTACATACTACATTCCTCTGCCTACTTCTTCGGGGATTACTGGCGTGATGTTAGGTTAACTCTTTTTGTCATACAATTGTCGACTGGTATACAAAAGTCAAGAATTTTAATAATTGTTTTATTTTATTATTTTAAATTATTTTATGTACATAACAAACAGCATTATGTACGTATGTGTTCACAAAGTAATTAATTATGTATATAAAATAAAATAATTAAGGTACATATGGTGTAATTATTTTTGTCTAGTGGTATTTAATTACGGCACATATAATAATTAGAATTATAATATTGCTTAGATAATTGCATAAAGTACCTAGACACTGAATTTAATTGTAGTAAAATAAATTCTGTGGTCATTTAGTATAATACATGTTCTTTTACTGTATTTGTCTATGTGTATGTCTACGCGGTGTGCAATAAAGTGTTTTGTATTGTATTGTGTTACAATTAAATTCAGTGCCCACTAATACAATTTTATTATCCTTTCAAAACAAGTAAATTAGAAAATAACATGATTTAAAATAATAACAATACCAATAGCTTATTTTAAATTTTGCCTCAAGCAATACAAAAAGCTCAATCCATTTACGAGATGCATCCACCTGTCAACGACAGTTTAATCCATATGAAAACGACGTTCCCGTGCGCTCGACGTATACTGATCCTCGCGTCAAAATCATAGCGCGCGCTGAATCATATTTATAAATAGGCATTGCTGACAATCTTAACTCACAGGATCTTTAGAAATAATTACAGTGTTATTAACTTCATTTAACACCAGTACACTGAATACTTTAGACAATATAATGGAAATTAAATATGAAGAGTTCGCGTCGTTACGGCTATGAGTGTAGACCGCATGCGATTCTGTGGATTGTGAGTTAGAAATTTAGATTAATAAAACTTAATTAAAAACATTGAAAATAAAACACTAAAGTGTAAAACATTGAATTACTTCACATAATTATACGTTCATCGTTGAATAAAATAACAACAATTTGTAATGCTAAATTAAAATTTTACCTTTAAAGTAAGCAAGCAAGGAAACCGAAGACAGGGCGCGATGCGGTCTATGGGGAGTCCCATGTAGACTGCAATAGGCTAATTATGATGATCATGGTGATGATGAAATTAAACTCAAAGCAATCCCGTGCATGCGTCGTTCGGTGATGTTACGATAGTAGAAACCAAAATATAATAAATGGATAAAATGTCTTCAATTGGTGTATTTTGACGCATGAGTCTTGAAAAAGCGCGTTTTAAAAACTAAGAAATCATTAAACTCACGTTAATTAACAAGCACTGTTGCAAATTTTGACATGGAAAATTTGTTTTGTGTAAATACGTCAGTAACTACCGTTATATTTCAACGACCTATTTAAATTATTTACAATTGATAATAGCTATGAATAAATTTGATGTATGTGTACGTTTCAGGACAATTATTATTGCAACATAAACAAAAGTGATTTGAATTAACAATCTGGCCAGTTAAATTATGTATTTGTTTAGTTACCGAATCTTTTACGCTCTTGATATAACGAAAAATTGTTTCGCATTTGATAAACAATTAATCACATCATTCAAATAACTTTATTTTCCTAAATAATAATAATAATAATAAGATTTATTTCAGACTATTTTTTTTTTACTACTAAAAGTGCCAAAAAAAAAAGTATTTATTTAAAAAAAAATTACAAGAGCAAAATGTTTTAACGAATATCAGCGTAGCCTCATAATAAGGTTACTTATAATAAGGTTAAAAATGAAAAATAAATCGCCGCCTACAACTGCTTACGCTGCAGATGTCGGTTTAATTAACTCGCTAATTCGGTAATAATAATATGCATGATAATATTAACCTGCAATTTAACAGTACCAAGATTGTAGTACGTACTCGTAAAGTCCGTGAGGAGCCGAGGACGTCTGGCTAAATGCAGCTGAACCGAGGTTCGAGAGTCGTCGAGAGTCGTGAGAGCCGGGACGTGACTGTCGCTCTGGCGGCGACACTCGCGACCAGAAATCGATAAAATCATGTAATGAACCCAATAAAACGATTCTGTTTTATATACATTTGCAAACTATCAATATTTTACACGTGTAAAGTTAAGTTAAGGATATCGTTATACTTGAATACTTGAGATGTATTTTCTACATTAATCACTCTCTTCGTGCACATAATAATAGATGACGATGTAATAATAATATAATTTTTTAAAAGTGGCATAATTTTTCATTTTAACAATTCATGTTTTTTAGCCACATTTTGTTTCTTCTCAATCGTACGCACTAACAGAATCGGTGCTCACTACCCACCCCGTAACGGACCTGGCGTGACGATATAACGATGATAACAATGATAAAAATCAATATTTTGGATATTTTAACGCTATGTGCTTACGCTGTACCTTTTCACCTCTAATAGCGTTATGAATATAAAACATTCCAATGACGAGGCGAGCAAAACGGGAAAAGTGATTGAATGGCGTCCAATTGAAAAGCAATTAATAGTGACGAGTGTTGGTAAGGATGGCTTGTAATTGGGCACGGTACTCGAGGAGCGGCGCTCAGTGTGATCTGATGCGTCGCTCGGTGTGGCCTGACGCGTCGCTCCGTGCGATCTGACGTGCCATCAGCGTCAGGAAAGTGAACCGAGCACCGTCCAGAAGTGCCATTGAATATTAAACGCCGCTGTAGAGGTTTTTATCCGCTGTCAATGAATATGAATGAATCGGTATTCACATGCCGCGGTAGACACTGGACGTATATAGTCTATGAACGTGAATTTTTTAATTGCCGTATAAAAGGTTATTTTAACATGATTGAAAGCGACAGGGCGCGATAGCACTCATTAAGGAAGGCTTGAGTTTGGCAATGGACTGAGACAGGATAATGATGATTCAGAGTTGCGATACTTATTCAGCTCGAGATTGTCACTTTGTGCATAATTTTTAATTTAATTATATTGTAACCACCGGAATTGGGTTTTTATTTAAGACCAGACATTGATTGTATTTTCGTTTGGTTACTTTTGTCTAGGTTACATTTATAAGCAAGACTTTATAAAAATACTAAAAAAAACCATCTGCTCAACTATAAGAAAAAACAAATAAATTTAAAAGTAAAATCCCTTCACGTGACAATTCATTGTTTCTAAGATTCTAAGTACGAACGCTACGCAGTTTAAATTTCGAATATCAACATGGCTTCTTCCATTTCGCAACAACGAAACGCTTTTAAATCCATTAAACAATAGTTAGAAGGTTGCACCGTCAAAGGGTCGGCGACGGGTCGGCGGCGGGGGCTCCAGTGATCGGTGTCCCCGCGCGAGACGTCCGCCACGTCCGGAACCCGATCATTAGAGTGCTCACTCGACGTGAAAGCGATTTGATCCCCAAGCAGAGGGTACGCCTCTTTGAAACTGGCACAATATTGTCGAAAGGAAAACTCTTTACAAAAAAAAAATATTGCTCGACTCGCGGTGAAGAAAATGAACGCGGAATGTCGAGATCTAATCGGGCGTGCGAGTCTCAGCAGCCAATATGCTGCGGAACGTTATTGCTGACAGCGCCCGCACCGGTCTCCGCGCGTCTCCGGGCGTCTCGACTCCCACCGCCCGCGGTTCAAAATTCGAATGTTCGAAACAACTTCGTTACAACTCCGCTGTTTTGTTTCAGGCCGACAGTATTAGTTTTAGTCAAAAAGCTATTTTTCAACCCCGCCGTCGAAAGGCTTGTAAAGTTTTCTAATTTAGCAAATTTGTACTCAATGTTTCATGAAGTCTCGCTCCGAGCTCCAATTGGAGATGTTCGCTGCTATATTGCTTTAAATTTCGTTTCCAATATAACAACAACATAAAATGTTCGCATCCCCCCTCAAATTGTGATCGATGTTGATTTTATCACAATTTCCTGGTCAATTAATTATCAACTCACTTCACCATTAATTAACATACAACTTAATTAATCAATGAAAATATGTTACGTATAAATGAACACGCTGTATAAATAAAAATCCATAGACAGACTTGACTATACAGAGGGTGGTTTTCAGTAAGTGAGAATGATCAAACACGAAGTCTCCCAAGGAACTTTTTGTGGATGTTTAAATTATCTTGGACGAATAAGAAACATTTTTTATTCAATGTACAAGTTTATAACTACTTTATCATTCACTCAGATCAGTGAAATTTTATATTGCAGCTGACTTTTTTAAAAATAAACAGGCTGAATCACAAAGCAATCATTGTTGTTAATTTACTGTTATAATGTAATTTATTTTGTCCCAGGTGCTACTGTTCCCGGAGGAGGGCTGGGCGAGGAGCGCCTCTTCATCATACTGGACGCTGCAGCCGTGCTGGTGGCGCCGTACCAAGTGCAAAGTGGTCGAAGTCGCCGGCACTCGAAGGTACGATACAAAAACTATGTCAACATATTTCTTTGAACATATACACTTTGAAAATGTGCCGATCTCAGTGGCGTGCCATTGAAGAAGCCTATGCCCAGCAGTGGACGGAAATTGGCTGGTGATGAAAATTTAAATATATATATACCAACAACACGTTATAAAATAACTTGAATACACTAACAACAGTTCAGTTGCCTTTTTTGTATTTCACGTATTATTAAGTTTTATTTTCAATTATTATAAGTATAGATAAAATATCAGTGATAGTAGTTTTGTACATTTTTATTGTTTTATAATTGCATTATGCTCATTGAAGCAACCCTGAAATGTTTTAAAAATCATATCTAATTAAACGAACATTAGGTTTTCTAAGTAGTTTTCATTTCCTCCAGTCGCCTTCCTTAATGGTCGTAATATAACAAAATATAAATGTTTTAATTTCCGCATAGATTTCCCGTGGACGTAGGATAAATTAGTTGCAAAATTAAACCGTTGCGGTGCCGCAAGGAAGCATTATATCATCTTTGTTGAACATTGGCATGGTTTTTGCAAATAACCGCCCGGCACAGGTGAGTGTTAAACCGTCGTTTGACAAACGGCCGCGGTGGCTGGGGGCGCCACTATCGCGAAATCGTAGCGGACTCACGGCGCGGCGAAAGCGTGCTATAAATAAAGATGGCGCACGCTCGAGGGCTTAGCGGGAATGAGATACTATTTATTAGGTACAACGGCTCAATTGTTACCTAGGATATTGTATTTTCAGCTTGTTACCGTACCTCCTATATTAGATATTTATGTACCTACATATTAAATCAGACAGCCTATTCCGTAAGAGGCTTAGGAGTGATAATAATATATATAATTATACTCAGGTACTTTTAAAACTATTTTTACTTACCAGACTGCATTCGATGTTATGTTATGCATTCATTAAAATATTTTTTATACTGTATACAAGCACTTAGACCTCAATTCTTCTTATGCTGAGAGAAGACATCTGTTTATCATTGAAACAATAAAAGTACTTAAGAATGGTGATACATACATAATTTGTCGCTAAAACAACTGACATCGTACATGTTTTATTAAGAAACTTTGTAATAAACAATCTGATCTGCGATGAATGTTTTAGCAAAGGAACTTTCATGAATAAAAAACATGTTTCAGAGCGAAATTTAGAGCACCACTCGTATTAAATGCGTGATATAGAGACCGGTGTTGCTAGCACAAATTAGGTTGAAGCCGACACAGCAATACGTCACGTGTCAGTGCCGCGTCCTGGCGCTCGCCGCCAGAATGGGACCGCTCATTACCGGCTCGTTAGTTGTCATATGCTTGTGTCAAGCGGGTCAAGTGGCGCGAATTCTGTGGGCTATTACCTGGTGGGTAGACCGGCGCCCGAGTCAGCATGCAGTCTCACGTTTGCGTTGATTCGAAACTACTTCAGCTACATCAATTGAAATCTTTTTTTCAGTCACGAATATGTAAGTGTGTGATCGTAATAGTGTTCTATTGATTCTTCCACAGTCGGCACTCTCTACATCACATATGAGAGTTTTGGACATTTCTGACTATTGTATCAGTCAGCATCCGATCTATAGGTATGGACAAAATAAAAACATTTAATAAACTGACGGTTTTATTTTCTATGGGGATATGTATCTCTCGATACTTATATTGTATGAGGATAAATATGTACATCATATTCCTGGATACTGACTGTCACGTTGAACAAGTATCCACGAGGTCCTGGGTTTAATTCCTCGGTTGGGTACCTACTATTGGATTTTCTGGTTGAAATTTCTCTTTATGGCTAGAAGCCTGAATTTGTATCCGGTGAATGGCAACAGACTCATCACCTATTACAAGATAGAAGGTAAAAGTAACTGCTGAGCCGTGGGAGTGTATTACACTCTTTTGTCTATCTCTTCGAGGGTTACAGGCGTGATGTTTTGTTGGAGTATAGTCCAAATATTTACATTATAGTCCACTACAATGTTAATAAATGACGATAATTTAATTATGGTTATTACTATTGCTCTAATACCTATTTTTAATTTTTGTTAGTCCATCTTTAAACATAATGGGCATAAATATTTTAAACTAAATATCAAGGACCATTTTAAACAAAACTACTTAATTATTTACAACGTAAGGTTTTTTACCTCCAATACAATGTGCAATGTGGATAGTAGTTTAAAATCGCGGAACAATAGCACACAAGAGCACAAAGAGTTCCCAAGTATCGCGTTATCATGAAATATGCGTCGCTTAGGTAAAACAGTCGGGCGGAAGCAATAATCGTTAACCCTAACTGCTTTCGTTTCATTCTCTCTATCGCATCTTTGAAATCTCTTTGTAATCTGATTATATCACATGGCGCGGGCACCGCCGCGGAGGGCGGTTTGAACGACGCGATGAACTGGTTTCCGCGCGGATCCATTTCTTTCTATCACTCCGGTCAACGTATGTATGCTTGACCGCTTCACCACTCCTCCGCGCGGTTTTTCATGTGCATAGCGAAGGAACGCCGCGCGGCTAACCGCGCAGAGCGGCAAAGGCGCCGCTAAAACAGTGGTGCGTGCTTTCAAGAGGTACAAGTGTAGGCATCAATGAATTTCATACAAGCCAATGCTGCGTTAACCGCCAACCGCGGCGGTGCGCAGCGCCGCGCTGTGTCCTCGTCCCTTAACTAATACGCTAAATATAACATTTAATTGAAATGTCTCCCAATACATCGTCAAGTTTTCTATTTTGTGTCCGCGAACCTTTATTGTCAGGTAATTCATCAATTGCTTAATTAGTCAAGAAGTATTAATTAACCAAACTATCAACCTCGTGAAGGATCTTACTCCAATTAACGTAAATTTAATGTAAATTTTGCGATTTGTAATGATAAATGAATTAAAACGGAAAAATCTAGCAAACTCGAAGGTTAACAGTGCATTGTGTGTTACTTAAGCCGTTAAAACAAAAATAGTGCATCTTGGGATTATGTCTTAAAAATAATCGTTTCAAAATGTTCGCAATTCGTGCGTTTACCTACTAGGGTACGATATCAGCGCAATAGTGTAAACAATTTTTGGAAATTGACATAGAATGTAAAATTTTATAACATAGATGCGAAAAATGAGTAGTGAGGCTTTCCATGCCTCAGAAAATGTTAAAAAGCATTAAACTACGTGTTCGTAATTCGGTAATGAAAGAGCGTGTTGTAATAAATGCCGGGTCTCTTCGTGATAGGGTCTACATCAAGCGTTCATTTCTTAATGATAGATTACAATTAAAAACGATGTTACTTCAAAAAATCTACTAAAACTAGAAAAAGTCCTCAAGTTGTAACGTTACGTTAGTTTTTACGTTTGCCTACCTCGAAAGGGACCTGGTGTGAGGATATTATGTATGTATGTAGTAGTAACGTTTTCCATTGCGTTCCGTTCTCTATTGCTTAAACCAGACTCCGAGCCACTACTAGGAAATCTAAAAGAAAATTGTAGTGCCCGACCCGGAAATTGAACCCAGGACCTCCCGATCGGCAGTCGCACTTGCAACCAACACGACCAACGAGGCAGTCATAATAAAAAATAGATGATATAAAATGCGATATTCATTGTTGAGCTGATGTAATATTACTTAATGATGGTTTTAAAGAAATTCGTTCATAAGTACAATGGGTCGCGGGATACTCTAAGCACTTAAGTCTCTTCGCAGTAAACATGAGATAAATCTTCAAGCTACTTTTGCAACACAGTACATTTACATTTACTACTGGAGATTTCGTTGTACAATCCAACTATGTAACCTTAAGGATTAGATTCCAGATAACTTTATATTTAAACATCTTTTTATCGCTGCCTTTCGTGTTAAAGAACAAAAAAGTAATATAGTATTATCCAGTAGAACAATACAAATAAGCATAGGTAATGAAGGAATTACATAGTCTGCGTCCTCTCCATAGCTTACAGACGTGCTCTGTCTGTACGAGTGTATCTCCCTCCGCTCTACCTCTCCTCTATATGAGTCTCCCTCCGCTCTCTATGATCTAATTCCGGCACTCATCTAGAACTCGTTTCCGGCGAACGTTAAGAGTCGACGATTACGGGGTTGGAAGCTGTACAGTCGGCAGCATAAAGGTTTTTAATTTGTTCGTGGGAAGTTGGCGAGGATTTGACGCAAGATGTTCCGCGCTCAGGGCCTGTCATAGAAACGTTATTTACCGATGCCGTGCCGACAGAGACTATTATACTGCATTTAAAAATATTACCGCTATTACTATCTAGTGTTAAAATGTATTAGCGTTGTACCAATGTAATGTAATTTCTTGCTCGTATAGCGTATATAGTCTCTCTGCCTATATCCTATATTCAGATGTCTCGAATTATTTGTACTGATAGCCAATCTACTAATATAACTTATATACATATTCAATGTCACAATTAATTATATAAGTTACTTAAATTAAGGGCATACGTTGTTAATCTCCGGTTTCTGTATTTTCAAACATATTATGAGATTTTAATTTAGGATTAATTTAACCTTTTTAAATAAAGTTTAGCTAATCGATGGATACACCAGTTCATTATATACATTTTTGTTACTTTCTCACGATTCTGAGTACCTACGTATTAATTTTTTTTTTAAAGTAAAGCAAATCGGTGCCGATCCTGTATTTTGCTTTACCATGGCCTCGCGCTACTAAAGGGCCCGCCGCCATTACATCGGCCGTTAGGGTTGCTCTAGGCACGTGTTGGATCTGCGCCCTAGTAACTGCGCGACGTGCTCGGCATCCGAACGGCGGCCGTGTCTGCTGAAACAACCCTGAAAATAAAATATTTGCCCTCACAAAAATTGTATGTTTTATTAATACAAAGTAGCGCATTGACGTACGCCAATGACGTGTAGACGAGCGAACATATTTTATAATATTCTAGTCACATTCAAATGTTTGATCTTTAACCTTTCGTTGAATAGATATGTATTCGTTTGCGATGTAACTCTTGCCGAAATGTCAAAGCCGAAAGCAAAGGCATTAAAAAGACCCTGAACATAATTTTGTCAACTCTATCGAGGTTAGTAACAGCGAATTATTAAAACGAAATGTGCTTAAAACTATTATTGTAGTAATGTAAGTTATACGTAACATTACGCCTGTTATCCCCGAGGTAGGCAGAGGAGTGTAGAACACTCCCACAATTCACCAGTTACGTTTACGTCCCACTATGGAATAAGTGGTAATGATGTAAGTTTATACATACATATTTAAAGTCACGCTTATCTGCTACAGGGGTGGGCAGAGACAGACCATTTTCATATTTTACAGTCGTGGCAAACTCGCCTCTTCTACATTCATTATCATCGTAATATGAGTTCGTGTGTAAGGGTACTTTTCACCTGCCCTTCCTCAAGGGCGTCTTCGACGTGGTCGAAGTACGTACACCGACGTATGTCGCCATATAAATCTGTGTCGTCACTGTACTCGTTCATCCTCTTCACATGAACGAACCCCATTTGCATGACACACATAGAATTGAAAAAAAAGCACTCAAAACACATAAAAACGTACATAAAACGTGTCGCG
>DWTO01003312.1:0-12730 GCA_018244755.1 Jemadia pseudognetus | reverse complement strand
ACCCGGGACCTCTCGATCGTCAGTCGCACTTGCAACCAACACGACCAACGAGGCAGTCACAAGACACAGTACAAAAAATATATATTAACCAAAAATACATTTCTCACACATTGTACAGTCATAGTCCTTCGCAAGTGATATATGACAAGATAGATCGTATGTGAAATTGAGTAGACAGCTTTACCGCATGTGATTCACGGCAACCGAGTATGGTGCTGCTGGCGGATCAATTATGGCGAGGACCCTTCCTCTAAGTTCAACGCACCTCAATTGTTTTGCGTTCCACTGAGACGGTGTCTGCATTTATATTTAATTGTACATTTATACTTGTTTTCCAATGCAGTTCGCTTAATTTAGTATATATATATATGTCCGTATTTGCAAATGCCCGTGAGACGTTCTAACGCTTTCGGATGGTCATTAGCGATTTTTTGTTTGAGTGTTTCTGAAGGCGCGTACGTCTGTCAAGTCGTCATTGTCCAGAGTAATGGGGTATGATTTACTCTAAACCCTTCATAAAAAGCGATCTTACATTAATGGAGCAATACAAGGGTTGTTGAAAGTGAGACATTTGATTTAATTTTTTTTCTGTAGGATGTTGTAGGAATTTTACACATCGACACGATACAATTTTTTAAATTGCCGATCAATGTACAACAATGACCGCGGTACCACATAAAATCACCTCTTGAAAGAAACCTTTGCTGTCTATCCCACCCACAAAAGCTTCTATATTCACTAGTACATGCTGATACCTTTTATTACACTTTAAAAAAATCTAGCGAATCATTTTACCCAGAACATTTTTGTTGAGTAGGTACATATAACGCGAAACGTGTCATTTGCCTGTGGAGAGAACGTCAGTCAGTCGTTTGTGTACAAAAATGTTTATTTACACTGAATGGCAAGCAGTTAACGCTCGTTAACTGTTACGCAAGCGAGCGATCACCGGGGTCGGCGGTTACGAGGAACCACAGCGATGTTAAGGGAGGTGATGCACTGACGAGCCACCGTACACGGTACACGCTATTCGATTCCTAATGCTAAATTGACATTTACGTGTCAATTTAACACTAGCTGAGAAAGCTACCACTCTTAATTTTTAGAAAGCTCATTTTTTATACGACTAGTTAAATATACAATATAGTAAAATGAACAAATCCTTCCGATGCTACAAGTTCCACTCATCAATGAACAGTCAGTTTAAAGACGCACAATTGTCAACAACATCCGGTAGAGTGTAGAGAAATCGTAACAATCGTATTGTACTTTTGGGGAAAAAAAGCAACGAGAACAGCCCCTCTATGGATCGATAAAGTACCTACGGTAGAGATCAGCCATGTCCTTACTATTCATTGCGAGCCGAACACACAGTTACTCTGCGGTGTCATAATAAATTGGACTGTTTATTTACATGCACGCGCTACTGGTGTTTTTACTACCGCAATGTTTCATTGGTTCAATTTGTTAAAAGGCAATTTTTTTTTACACATTCAAAGGCTTTCATTCGATTCGTACATATCAATGTGTGTTGATATTTTGTCGATGTATTTATAAAGATCTTAAATGCTATCGTCCTGTCACAGGTCTTAAATACTTTTATTGATTACGGTTTAAATTGTAATCTATCTATAGCTATATTAAATGATCACGCCGAAAAATAATGACTGGCAGTGATTAAACTAGATCTAGAGATGAGAATAGTGGAAAAGTAAATAAAAGAAAATACAGTTTGTCGTACACTGGCGCAGTTTGCTTTGAGAAGTGGGCCGCTGTTCTATTCAAATGGCGTTGTTATAGTCTCAATTGAATGAAGAACCATGACTCGCTGGACAGTGCGAAGATATGTACAAGTTGGATTTCAAATACGCTTTTGTTCGTATAATACAGGTACGTACAATGCTTAATTATGCCTTCAAGTTTTAGTGGAATAAATGAGATTAAGACAAAGGCGAAATGAGAGATGAAATATGCAACATTACATATAAAAAATTTAACTCAAATCTGGGTCGGGATTTGTGGACGGGGTAAGTCAAAAGCATCAAAAGATAATCTAAACATAAACATTAGATATATCTGGTATAGGTTAATCGTGAAAGTACTTCACTCCTCCATTTACCCCTTTGGGGAAATGTAGGCTATATATTATGTTATAGATAAGAAACAAAGAGAGAAATAAGAATTAAACGTACATGAATATGTCGATTTCTAAAAATAACTCAGTGCGTAAAAATTATTTGCCCGGTTGGCGATTAAGGTCTGTCCAAAATGGATTCCCCTGGCAATTGTGCGAAAAGGTCGCGTAACAATAACCTTAATAGGGGGAAGTTTTCGCAATGCCCACCGCGGCGACACTGCGGCGCCCCGGCAGGGCATTTACAATACGCTTTAAGCATGATTTATGCCAGAAAAGTCTCTGTTGAAATAGAGCAAATAAATTACTGACATTGTACATTAATTTACTTATACAAATTAAACATTCTCTTTGGTATTTACTTTTTAGAGACTCGGACATAATCCTTTGACAATTCACATTAAGCTAGATATAGAATAGAAGATATAGAAGGGCAAGGTGCACCGAATCGACACGCAGATAGAAAGCGTCGTTAGTGTCCCTGTGCACAGTTTCGATCGTAACTACAAGGAAGTGTTGGAGTCGGCTGTGGCCAATTATAGTTGGGCGCAGTTAAATAGATACGGTAGCCAGATCGAAAAATCAGTCCCTCGTTACGCAATTATCAGCTGTATGGATATCTATTACATGGAATATCGTTACATAATATTCTTAAGCATTGATATGGAAATTGTAATTAGTTGCCGCAGCCAAGATCCGGTTGAAAGAAATAAATAATAAATATCAAGGTGCAAAACAAATGAATCGAATGTCCAATAATAACAAACGCTACGCGAAAGACATGTCCGAATTAAAATACTTCTTGTTCGAAGAACAATGATGGCAGTTAAAAAGAAATACGTCAGCGATCACTCTAAATTAAGATCCAAACAGGCCACTCGTATTAACACCGGACTGCCAGAGCCGATCGATAGTTCGACTTCAGCTGAAACTAAACACACGAAAATTTCAACTGTAAACTGTTATCGTTTTACGACCGCGCCCCTCCTGGGCATCGCTAGACGATAAACATGTCTGGACGGACGTTAAACCGAGATGCGTGTCCGGAAATACCCGCGGGCAAACAAACGGACGTAATACATACGAGTACAAGACCCCGCGCCAGGGTACCGCGGCAGCACAAGTCGATGTGAAACAAAATAAGTCATCTCTCATTGCATCCGTTTGGAGAGTATCCAAAAAGGGGAAAGAATACTGCATAAAACAGTCTGGTGTGATAGTCTAAGTCATATGCAGTACTATATTGGTAACAAAAAATATTAAATATGTATGCACTGAATCTGTTGAAAATAATTTCTCTCCGTAGTCCAAAGATAGACTGGGAGTGGATTCTATTAGCATTATATCCACGTCATGTTACCATTCAACAGTATCATGGTATAATAAAAATACCTTTTTATTGCAGTTCAAATATTTTGTAGTGCACTTTATAAAATCGGTCGCAGTTGAAATCCTTGCTGACATAGTCAGTTGAAACATTTTAAAAGTTTCGGCAATTCAATCTAACTTTACGAGACCTATGCATCTAGAGTCATAACATAAATCGCTAAAGATAATGGAATATGGAATTGCTGATCGAAAATGGAAAAAACGAATTATCACACAAATTGTAGAAAAACAGACTGAATGAATAAATAAGTATACACGCATAAAAAGTTGTTAATGATTAAAAATATAATATTTTACAGTTACGAAGAAAACATTCAAGAATATACTAGTAACATACAACTATAATGATAATGCATTCCGTTTGTAGGTAATACTCTTTTTGCTCAAAGCGAAGGTTAATAACATACACGTATATAAAAGCACAGTTACTACTTGAAGGAGGTTTGACGACCGCGGTATGCTGATCTTTGACTCGAGAAATGCTAACTTGGATAAGGTATATTTTTGGACTGAGAAAGTAGCTATGAATTCATTAAACTATGCATAATTATTCCGTAAAACTAGTGAAACTGTGTGCCTTTACATTAAATAGCTTAGATAAATCTAGAAGAAATCAGTAAAAAGATCTGATTGATATACTCATAAGCAAAAATAGACCAAGACCTCAAGTCCACTCGAGTAGCCAAAACTCTTTATTGCAGGCAACTCTTTCAATATGACTACAAAACTCCAAGAAGTCAAGACTATACAACGGAGTTGAATAATATGAAAAGCGTACGAAAAGCCTGAGTGCACGAACAAACCGCAGACTCCTTGGCGTCGGCAACTCAAAGGAAAATAGGGCACCAAGTGACACAAGGAAAACACTACGGAAGGGAATTCAGCGGAACTCTTCCGTAAGCAACGAAGGCGTAAATGAAACTTTTGGGAGCAACAATGGGTCTACTGAAACGAAAGCGTTTAAGCAAAGTTTCTTTACATTCGAATATCATGTAAATGTGGAAACTGATAACTGAATAAGACGCACATTTGATCATTCAACACACAAAATACAAAGTTAATAATAATATCACATACATGGATGGTACAGAAGGGAAACAAATTTAAGTTTCTAAATCGTGTAACATGTATGATCGAGGCGATATATAATTTACGAATAAATCAAGAATGCATAAAATTACAAACCAATCACAGGGCAGAGGTTCTTCAGTATATATAAATAAAACTCATTCTTAAACAAAAGATTGGGTGTTGATGATATAATGCAGATACTCGTATGTATAAAAAGTTAGTCCTATCGCCTTGCGGCGGGTGGCGTCATCTCTCCATTCGTTTCAATACATCACCAGCGTCCGTTTCATTCGCTGGTGTCAAAACTAAATTGCCGTACATAAATATCCGTAACTCACCGCTGTCCGTTAATAACTCGTTAATTATAATTAGCCGGCGTACAACAATAGAAATTAAATAACAGTTAATTACATTTTAAATAACAACAGTACAACACAACATTTTTATGATTTGTTTATTCATAATAATTCACTAATTAATACGGAAAGTCGACACAAAACGTTATTAATTATAAAATTAAATTTTGTTGTTACCGCTATATTTCCATATTAAATCGAAAAGAAATATTTGTTGTAATTTTCATACCTCTTGTCAGTCAGGACGTATGATATTCTTCATCTTAGCCCACGAATGGATAAACACATTTTAATGAAGTTTACTTTCATACAACCTGTGGTACATACATACATACAAACATATACACAGGTAGACACATACAACATAACATTACGCTTGTAATTACGCGAAGGAATAGACAGAGGAGAGTAGTTCGTACTCTCAATTTTCATCATCTATGCGCCTGTTGCCACAAGCCTGACCGCGCACAAATCAAAACATAATACATTAATATGAACATGTGTAGAGCGTTTTGTCCGACCCCTGTATACATTCAGTGGGATGCACACGGCAGATGTAGGTACACGTGTTGTGCACGCAATAAACAGATTTGCTATAATGGCAATTAATCGCTTGGAAGTAGTAAAATTAAACTATAACAGTTAGAAACAAGGCCGTCGTTCTAAAAATGGCCTAACGGGTTCAGCGTCCGGTGGGCACGCGCGTTAAACACCGAAGTGTTTATTTACTGCACTATTTTTTACGTTGCAACGAAAACAAACATATCACTGAAGTATACTGGTAAGATTTAAGTTATTCAATATACGGTGATTTATCCTATATTTATTCAGACTGTGCGTGGTGGTTGTATTTCTAAGCGTACAGTATATTGGCAATAGTTGATTAGTATGCAGTTAATATATTTCACGAAGGCGTTTGGCGTAGATACGAATAAAACTGAGCTCAGATAAGCGACCAAAATCTAGTTTAGGTTACAGGTCCAGCCAATATTCTAGAATATACCAGAATTTTAGATGGAAAAGTTTGGGAATTAAAATCATGGAATTACTGTATAATACCTACAGTACCTATATACCATACCAGACCTACCTACAGTATTTAACCTACTGTATTTATTGTGTTACTATATTTGTATGACAAAATAGTACTTTTAATAAACGCAATTAATTTAACTGATTTGTTTTCGCCCTCGGCGTAATACATTGTCATCGTTTGTACGATAGCGATGGCTGTACAACTACTTTCTAGAACGAGTGTTATTGACAGAGTTCAAGTATTATGATTTCTATCTGTAACAACAGATATGGCATTACCGCCGCGCCTATTTTTGCCACAGAGTAACTGCATTCGCCAATTTTTAGTCATTTGACGTGTTAAAGATGAAACGTTTCAAATGAGGGTTTCAGAGACAGCAATAAATAAACACTGGTCCTGTGATCGAGAGGTCCTGGGTTCGAATCCCGGGTCGGGTATTGTTATTTCGAATATAGATAGAACTAGTAGATAGTGACTCGGAGACTGGAATCGTGCCGGGTGTACGGCAACGAGCTCATCGTCCAATAGATCGAAAACATAATTGGTGAAACGTGGGAGGGCACTACACACCTCCGGCAACCTCTTGCGTCGTGGTATTTATTACAATTAACAAATCCTTATGTATAAGCAGCAGTAATAAATTTACTCCCTTATCAAATTGCCACTCTATTTCACATTTTAACCGACTGGGAATCGATCCCAAGATAACCGGCATAGCTTACGGACGTGATGACCATATATTAAAGGGACCACCGATTTGAGCAACTACAATACAAGCAGGTTACATAACATATAGTTAGCAGAAGCTGCATTCTATCAGTTTGCAGGTGGACGCACGTCAGCACAACTTGTTTTTCTGGATATACCCGTTCCACCTACACAAACCAGTTTGATCAAAGGATAACATAATCATCTAGCTGTCCTAGGACCTAGGTCAAATAAGCCATCAGTAATATGAATCATGTTTTTAAATCACCGGATAATTGACTAATTAAGATCGTTAGGTACAATTCACATATGCTGCACATCTGGGCTATTGGTAGAGATATTCTTAACACAGAAAGAAATCGAGGTAAACTACCGGGAAGCGCGTCTGAAGACGGCCGATTTATTCATTGGTATTTGCCTTAGTGCGTTACGGAATTATACTTATTCTTGGATTTTTAAATTTGTCTGTATTTGACCTTATACAAAACTACAGATTATTTGTACACATTTACATGTAAAAAGAAAGTAAATTGCTAAATTAAGGTGATTATGCAACGTACATGCATGCTAAGCATGTGATTACTGCACTTTACACAATAACATTTCGTAAATAATAAAAACATAATTATGGAATTATCTCTGCGTTAGGAAACCGTAAGAAAGGTATACCACGATACGTATTGTATTGTCGGTGTCTTTTAAAGTTATACTTATTGTTTGATGAAGTAGATTTATTCTTATTTTTAAAGTAATAGCGGACAGTCATACGGCCCACCTATTGGTAAGTTATCACCGTCACCTTGAAACATTTGCAACATTTAAAGGAGTTACCAATATGGTGTCTGCCTTGTAGGATCTTTTAAACGCTACGTTTGAAGAACCCCATGTCATAGCGCACCTTAAACACCTCTGAAAGAAGCTCATTTTGCTGCTAGTCATCGTACTAAGACAACAATGAAAAAACAAAGTATATCACATACTATTCAAAGAAGATTCAATTCTCCAAATCATTCTCTGGAGAACAGAAACTTATGACCCGCCATGAGAGGATAAAAAGTGTTGCAACAAAGTATTAACTGTAAACACCGGTCCAATTTGTACAATTATTTCGCGATATATATAAATTCTATTTCTGCTATTCAAATAATATAATTTCCTAGACGCTCAAAAAACATTAAGGAGACTTATGCCACTTTTTGGGACACATCCAGAACAAATCGTTTCAATGATCGTACAAATTATTGTCTACCATCCATTAGATCTGCAGCGGAACGATAATTATCGTTCCGCGCAGATCTGAGCCCGCAACGACGGAAGGTCTTGAGCAGAGCATTCTGTCCTACGCTTCAATGCAGATTGCTGGATCATACTTGAGAGGATTATATTTCGTTATTAATATTGCTTCAAATGTATCTTATTACCCTTAATATATGTATAAGGTGATCTACACTTATCAGTATGAATGATTCATCAAAGACCAGTATTTAGATGGTATGGACAAAGCCTTCATTTCCTTGAATACTGCAATTTTTGTGTAATATCGTCGGAGTTGTTCGAAAAAAAAATGGAACAATACGCGCGTTTTTTCAGTGGCTCTCATAACTGGGAAAGTCACGCAACTTTTATTTAATGAGCCATCACAATTTTGCGTTTAAGTCTGAAATTATGCAAATTGACGTATGTATACGAACCTATTATTTATTTACCGATCCGGTTTCCTTAACAAAACCCAACTTTCGAACCGGTCCCACCGACCGCTATATATTGGACGAATATGCGAAAATAAATTATATTTATAAATTTTTTATTATGGACATATTTATGAACATTTTATTGACACTAACAATTACCGTACATTACTGTCAAGTTTAGAAAAAAAATCACAAAACCATTACAAATACATATGTACTTACATTTGATACAAACAACAATATGACTATTATCACTGATGTTCAAAGTGGTTCGGTCCAATCAACAGCAGATCGTGGTACACTCTGTCACAGTACCGGGTTGGGTGGCGAGTTCGTAGCTCACAATTTAATAGTAAAAGTTCAGATCTTTGCTATCGATAAGGGGAGACACTGCACACGCGTCCGCCGGCTAGCTGCCACTGAACGTGACTGTACCGTCGGCGAGCGTCGAGCCGGCGATGCAGCGAGCGAGATGAACATTTAATAAATACACACAACTCCTACCGCGATGCACGTACGTGGATAATTTAGGTTGCAAAAATAAAATGAGGCGACCTATATATTTTTTATACTTAGTTACTAATCATTTCATGAAATATGCCTGTCTCTTTTTAAGTTGATGGTCTATATTATTTTTTAAATTATCGTGCTACATCCATATTTATCACTCTCTTCATACATTATTATATCATATGCAATTCTCTTGAACATTACAATTATTTTTTTCCCTTATATTAACGAATAAATTCAGCAAAATTAACAGATCGGTTATTTAAGATGGCGGAATGCCGAAAGCGCTTGTATTTCAAGTAGATTAAGAATTATTGAAGGATTTATCGATGCACAGTAATCTGACCTAATTCGATTCCATTAGTATGCCGTCCTTGCCAAACTGCCTATAATTTACAGCCGATTAGAATAGAATATACGAGTTGGTTTTACCGATAATCGTTTACAATAAAAAATATATGGACCAGATGTTGTACAATTGACTTCATATGTTATTTCTTGCTCCCAAACGTGATACATCTAAAATTGTTTACCGAATATATAATAAGTATTTGGCTTAACATGTATTAGAAGAACTCAACGCACATAATCAATCAAGAAATTTCGTTCAAGAATTCCAACAATTTGTAATTATACCTATCTATATTCTGAGTCTCATGCCAGGGAAACAACTGAAACATTCTTGATAGATACCGGTAATTTATCCCCCCCCCCCTACCCCGAACGGTCAAGTCTCAATGTAAAAAGAGAATCACTTTTAACAGAACGACTCGAAAATATGCCGTCTTTATGGCACAGATCTATCACTCTCAAAGACAAATGAGTCTGGACGGGTTGCCGGGGTATCATTGGTGGAATCAATCGTTCGAACAAAAGGAGTTGAGTGCGGGGCTAATTTTATTGAGACTGCTGACGCTAGAGGGGAAGATGTGTAATGTTTATAGTTTATATGTTATTTTGAAATACGGTTCAAATTCCACGGTACAAAAATGCAGCGTGTAATTTCATTGAGAATAATAACAATTTCTAGAGACTCTCATAAAACGAAACAGTACAGACTTGGCCATTTTGTTCTTAAGGATTACAACGTCTGCACAAAAGTTTTATTCGAGACATACATACTTTAAGTCTGGACGAATTTAGAGATACCAACAACTAAATTGCTCTGGTCGATTCATGAAATGTACGTTCCAATTTTACGGACGATTTCAATCTTGCAGATTCTCTATAGTACACCATTTTCGTCTTAAGTCATCGAGGAATATAATTCTGACATCATCTACTGCACTCAACAAATCATTGCTAATAAGCTCACGAAATAAATAATAGAATACATATCCGCTACAAATAATACTTCACGAACACCACAGTTCTAAAAACATCACGTCGAAAGAGTGCTTGAATTTAAAACCCGGTACTCGGTTGATTGCAGACTTGTTAATTTAATTAAAAAATAGTTTGGAGTTTTTTCAAGTTGAGATAAAAAAAAACAAGCGGTTGTTTTTATTAGTGAAAAATAAACTCTTTGAGTATTAATAACATAACATCACGCCTATATTTTCCAGAAAGGATAGGCATAGGAATGAAGTATTCACACGTTTCACCATTTTATATTATGTGTCCCATGTAACAGAAGGGGAGCCTACTGTTGTACATCGAGCACATATTCAAACTTAGTGTTACGAGTACTACTAGAGTTTACATATAAGAAAAACCCTATAGTACTATACCCGAACCGTATATCGAACCCAGGATTCAACAGACGCGAATATTTATTGTGGATTAAAAAGTTGAAAATCCTCTCACATACATCACTACATCGATTCGAAATTTTTTGAACATAACAAGATCATTTGCCGTATTTTAAATAAAACTAACGTATCATCATGACGGAGCTAGACCGAACAGTGATAAATCTATCCCATCATGACATCATTAATTATAAATCGTCGCTTGCGGACATTTATTAACTGAAAAGGATAAGTAGGCGAATTTTAGGCAATGGTTGAAAGATTTTTAATAATTAACTGCTATTAAAAATGTTAAATGTTTAGCGAAATATTAAGTATCATTATAAACAGAATCTCATTAGTGGAAATTTAACTGATATAAAAACTACATTTTACAACACAATTTTATGTACTATTGTTATTGCTTGTTTCCCAAAGATAAATAAAATAAAAGTACCATGATGAATTTACTTTAGTGTTTTCAAATTTTGAGTAACAATGAACATTACAAACCAGAAGTTTATAATACAAATACATATTTCGGAAACACTCTAGTTAATCGTTAGACTTACGGAATAATGTTGTTTATGAAACTTGACAATTATTTAAGCGTACCGGTAGTAGTAACTAAAATGTTTGTATCATATGAACCTTTAGTAAAAAATAAAGCTTTAAAGCTTTTAATAGGACAGATAGGAAATAAGAGAACGATGGGAGAATCGTCTCAAATACTAATGCGTGCAAGCATGTAAGGTATGTAGACGCATTAAAAGAATTACTCGAGCTAAGGAGAGTGTCATAAAAACAAGATTAAACTGCGACGAGAAATTACAAGGCTTAGTGACAAAGAAATTTTATATAAGGCGCCATCGTGGCTGCTTGCAAAACGGAAGAAAAAGACTTTAAAATACTGTAACAAAGGCGTTTACGTTGAGCTGTTTCTTATAGCAAAAAAAGCTAATTTAACCGACTAAATGAGTAAGACAATGCGTTAACGACGCCTATAGAGTTTAAATGCAAGAAAAAGAAAACTGAAGATAATTTTAGTACATTTATATAAAACAGAAGACTACAGGCATCGTGAACTTAGTTCCTGGGAAAACGGACCTTAATAATTTGAAGCTTATCATCGTTTTTTGCAATAACGACAATATTTCTCTTCCTGAAGGTATAGTATGTAGATATTAGCAAGATATAAAATGTTAATTTGCTGATGACGCGGCTACATAGCATCACGCCTATAATCCCCGAAGAAACACACACATGTTTCACGAGTTATGTTTTTACGTCCCACTATGAGATAGGTGGTGAGCCTATTGCCATAAACCGGACACGTTTCCAGACTCCGAGCCACTACTAGAAAATCTAAATTAGAAAAACCCAGTAGTGCCCGACCCGGAATTTGGACTCAGAACAATCCGAACTGTAGTCACGCTTGGAAACAACACAACCAACGTGGCAGTCATTATATCTTAAAATATATACAAAAAACAAAACAAAACTGGATTAGCGACTGATCGTGAGGATACGCGACGCATATTCATCAGAAAATGTACAAATAAAACTGATGCAGTCGGCGCCGATGCTTACACACGTGGCTCGACAGGAAATTACTAAGGTATTAATGCCTAGACTACGGCACTAAAATGGTCATCTTGATGCGTAGAGCCCCAGTGTGAATTAGCTTATTCATTATGACCGATATATGTAAGTCGACCGCCATGTTTGGGGTGTAATTTGAGCTAAACGAATCAATATCAATTGTATATTGTACACAGATCTCATTATGGGATGCAATAGCAATATGATATTAAGAGTTATTATTACCTTCACGCCTGTATTCCTCGAAGGGCTAGGAGAAAAGTACACTCCCACAATCCACTTGTTAAAGCCAACTCCCACCATAGGATAGGGGATGTGCCTATTGCCATATACCGGACACAAATTCAGATTATGGGTACTAATAGAAATTCTAGGTTAGAAAAATTTGAAAGCATCCGATTCGGGAATCGAACCCAGGACTTCTTGATCAGCAGTCGCAGACGGAGCCCCACGACAAACGAGGAGTCAGAGGAATGAAAAAACTAATTAAGTATTCCGATATA
>DWTO01003311.1:0-12732 GCA_018244755.1 Jemadia pseudognetus | reverse complement strand
GAAACGTGGGAGTGGTTCTGCATTCCTCTGCCTACCTCTTCGGGGATTACAGGCGTGAAGTTACTTTTTTCTTTTTTGATTTTTTTATATCCCTTGATGTATGTACGCAATTCAATATATAAATTACTAATACTGGGTGGCTAATAGTCCCCTCCGGTCCTCGACTTGCCCCATCTAGCGTCTGCCTGCAGCCTTTCGCAGATCGTCATCCCACCAGGCCGGAGGGAGTCCTACATTACGTTTGCCAACTCCCTGGAGCACCAGTCCAGAACTTTTACCAGCAGTGCGCTTAGATAGGCTGATGATGATAAAACGGCTAATACTGAACAAATATTAATAAAGACATCTAAATGTATTTTATACTTATTCCGATGGGTTGGGAACAAGTGTATTAAACTATGCTTAATTGAATTAATTGCAATCTTTCCAGGTGACCGGTTCTTCCCAGATCTTCTCATCGGTGAGTACTTACTTTATTTTAATGTTGTTATTCGATTTTAAATCGCTTTCCAGAAAATACGTCGTAAATGTAATAGCGAGAACGTCATATAGTAGATACTGATCTCCGTGTTTTAACTAATGTTTCATAATTCATTTAAAACAATATACATAGGCTTTTTTGTTTCACTCTTTCGTAATGTTTATTTATTTATATACTTTATTGTGACTTTTATATAATAAAAGCTGTTACAAAGGGCGAACTTAGTTTGTGTGTAATGTATACAAAAGTTTGTATCAATAAAATTACCCATATTAACGTATCCTACGTACCAACTCCATGTCGTGCGCAAATATAACCGACCAATGTTTATTAGATTATAGTTTTGTTAAACATACCGTTGGTTTACAGACAAAATTTATTACACCTTGAACTGAAGACACGGAGATCCCTAGCTGGCCATGTTGTAGGATGTATGGAATTGTTTTCTCTATGACTCTATTGATACTGATTGACTCTATCGATAATGTATTTTTCTACGAATGTATTTAATCCGTAGGTAGTTATTGTAATGATTTGTAAATTGTGTTTAACGAAGGAATACTTTAGTATTTACTACATGGGAAACTTAAATTAGGTTTACTGTTGGATGAACTGCATTTAGTGGGTCCGTTTTATTGCACTTTAGGTATGTAGGAAATTAATATATGTCATACGATTATTACTTTTTAATAGAAGTGTATTTAGCGCGCAGTCGCAAGAATATTAGGTGAGCCGAGGCGCGGGAAGTGTTACGTGGCTTCGTCGCCGTTGGAAAACATCTTATAAACCTTAACGCCCCTCATAAAAGTGTAACGCTTTACGATGCTCATGAAATGTCTTCTGGATGCCAAATCGAAAGTCAGCTGGCTTTACCATGCCAGCTTACAAGTGTTCCTTTGTTAGTTAACTTTTTTCGTTTCGACATATAAAAGCGTATAAAACGAGTACCTAATTGAGAAAATTTAAGACTGCGCTCCAACTCCCTAGTTGTAGGAGAGGTACATTAGACTTAAATTTACACCCTTAAAATGATTGTCTATTGTTGCATAGTATCTTATTATTCTGGCAAATGATGTTGTAATACTGATAACACTTCCCGTCGCTTGAAGAAATTGATTCTCAAGTCTAGACAGTTCACGAAGATTAGACGGATAACGTCCACTCTGAAGTTGTCCGAGCTGTTTTTTCGCTCTGCGCCTTCAAAGTTGGTTTCACATATTGGCGCCGACTGGTCGAGAACAGTTTCGGTCGATAGCTAAATCTTGCCATCAATTTCCGAGATATTATTCGAAGAGAAAACGATCTATGAATTAGACCATTTTTTTTGAAACGATTATGTCTGCCTATTATTTGAAGATTTATATCATGTAACGTATTTTATGTTTGAATTTGAAAGAAGTTTAACTCGAACATAATAAATGATTCCAGATAATAAAAAAGTTGATGATTATAACCATGTAAACAGTTTAATGAAATTAAATGTTCATCTATGCTTTAAAAGTTACAGATGTTCATTCTTCTCAGTAGAATGATAACTCTGATGAATAGATTTGCGGCACCTCAGTCGCTCTCAGACGGTAAGCGGCGCATCTAAAGGCACTGCCACTTGACATGCAAATTAAAGCATCGCTTTCGTTGAACAGTAGCACTAAACTAGAGAGCTTTGTGCAATCATCCGCTCACCTACCCGTGAAGTGTGGCTTCATGGAGAATATTGGCTTATGAAGCTTATGTTACTCGACTTATTATTGTGAAGCTTATGTTACTCGACAGTTGCATTAAAAATACATGTATGAAGAGAGTTACAAATGTAGAAAAATTACGTCGTCTGCAAGTGTTGAGTATTGATTGATACTTGTCGCTCTGTGCTCGTCCTGCACGGGACCCGGCCTAATGTAACAGGAAGTATTCCGAGAGATACGTATCACATGTGTACATAAATGAGGCTGTATAGAAAGATACTTGAAAGAAAAATAACATATGGTTATTTTATTATCGCGTGCCATTACGAAATAAACCATTTGAAATAAATTCCATAAACACATCATAGAGCTGTCCGTCGGCGGTCAGCATCTTTTCACACTGTTTACCTATAAATGAAAGCTATGCATGTCTCTTGTTTCGTCAACGAAACACAACTTTCTTCATCGTGTATTGACGTGCCAGTTAGGTGACGTTCTATCGTGATATGTTTCGTAATTTTCACTTCGTCGCCGGGAGGGAGAGTAAGTAGACAATTTGGACGCACAGATACACACACGTGCGACATGCAAATGAACGAGCACGCTTGTGTCAAATAATGACATTACACTAGAAAAGTTGTGCAATAATTTGCCTAGGATATTTTTGCTTGACATGGGATGCCGTATACAAAAATCCTATCAACATTGTGAATGTTTGGCATACAATTTAAAGACATTTTGCGTCATTATTTCGTACTTAATAACTACTTGTTTATTTAACCTTTATTTTAAAAGGCAATGTCATCAATATTGTGTATGATATGAGTGTGGATCTGTCATTAAGGCTACGCTAATACCACCTCTGTGAGAAAAATCATTGTTTTTCCACCGTCTTATATGATAGTGTCTTATATGATACAGAACGTCTTATATGATAATAGAACGTGGTTCTTCTATGCGATGTCATGTTTGTTAGAGTTAAAACGCAATTTTAGCCTTTAATTTTAGTTATTATTGATATTGTATGATGTATTGGTGATCTATGATTTTTGTCTAGATATTTTTATTTCTATATTCTCATACGTCATGCCGACTTTTGTAACGCCACTGGAAGTATTTATATGAATGTGTGTTTTTAAGATTAATATATGCTCTTAAATAGCATGCTGCTTAGAAAATCATATTAAAAAGTGGGTAAGTCGGACATGTTGGTTAAGTGTTCGGAGAGTAATAGTACAGTGGCAGACCCTCGATAAAGTAGTCATTAATTTAAGAAGAATTTTAGTCATTGAAAAATACATCAGATCTTTTTACCGACGACAGTGTAGTCTTTTTACAACTTTTTATCAAGTATAAGCTGGCGATACGTGACAGTGTCTAACACTCCTCTGACTACCTCTTGGGGGATTACAGGCGTGATTTCATTTTTTATATAAGCTAAATAAAGTTCAAATAAAGCACGCATGCATGTAAATGCATGCACGAAAAGTCTTCTATTTATACTTCTATTATTATCGTTGACCAAGCTCGTTTGAAACACTCCCATCAGATTACATCTGACGAAAATCGACACTACCAGAGGCCCGATCTGTCGTCAAAAGCATCGGATACCCACAAAGCGTTTGTGTTGCAGATTCGATGACTAATCGTAATTACGATATTACGCCGAATATTGTTGTATAATAATATTCGTGTCATGACATATCGATTCGTCACGATTATTCGATTCGCTCCGTACGTTGTGCTGTTTCATTTTTACGTTATGGACGCGGGGACAGGGTTGTCGCTTGTGCTGAATGAGCCGTTAAATATTTACACATTTTTATATTTGCACTCTCTTATAATATATTGAAAGTTCTAGAATTATGTTAGCTTTCCATTTTTATTATAATTAAAAGCGTTTTGAGCTTTGCTTTACGATGTATCTACAATTTTAATGCTTAAGACGGAGATGATGTTAATGATATGCCCATCAGGTTAATCACTTATTCTTATGTAACTCCCTAAACTGAGGGATACAAGGGCTTACTTAATGTCTAATGGTATTCTCTCCCAGTCAACCCGGGTGACTTTGATAACGCATATTACACAATTTTTTAGTTTACAAGGTCGCCAGTGTATTAAAACTATTACATTTTAATATGTAGTTTAATAACAAGATTTATGTAGAGATACTTGTCGTCCGTTACAACCCTAGATGCTGTCCCTTTGCATACATATACATATTTTTATAGTTTTCTTTGTAGTCTTTAATTACGGGAATCAATTAAAACCCTTGAAAGCGCCACCAACTATAATGAAACGAACGGTTTCCGGGACGCGACTTAAATTTACGAGAAAATGGAAAAGTCTGTTGACTTTTCTTACTCCGGAGATTAAAAGCTAAATTATGTTATTGCGCTTGTCTTTCATCTTTCGCGTAATCTTCTTTCGAAACATTTTTTTTCTAATTGTACTCGGCGTTTCATTACTTTACGTTTTATAAGCTGCTATGGAAGGCTATGGCCTTGTATATCTACATATTATATTGTCATTATCTATTAATGTAGAGAAGATGAAAGAATCTGCCAAGACCGTTGCAAGTGGAAATCTCTGCCCTACGCCTACGGGAAATAAATCTGACAATCTGCTTGTATGTAAGTATGTATGTATTTTTTTCTTGTAATTTGTGTATTGAGCATTGTTTATGCATGGAACGCGTATAATGTATTAAATCTATGCTAGACTTGTATAATCTGTTATTTTAAACTGATTGTCCAACTGTGATCGAATTTCGAACTTAATTAAATTTTTACCTTTGAACAGAAGTACCTCAACTGTTAAACAACGCTACTGTGAGCTACTGGTTAAGTTTAATATTAGATTAGCTTTTGTCTTTTCAATTTTAATACATTTGTAACATATACTAGAAGTAAATTTTAGATTCCTTTATACAAATTTTAATTATTGCAAATCATATACACTTCTCCGTGCGCGCAATATCTTAAAAATAAAAATATTTCTCATCATCGACTAATGTAAAGATTGATTCGACACATTTACCAACAAGACGAGTACGAAGTGAAATGACATAACTATCTTTTACGTTGTCATTATAATGTTACCAGTCATTATTTGGAGAAGGAACCTTGAATGACACAACACTTCTCATTACGGCTTGTTAAGGTTTGTTCATTTTTGAATCCAATCACAACTGGCGCGTTATTTTGCTTTTCAGCGCGTCAGGATGTTATTAAAATGAACAGTGAGCGGTCCACGCGTTGAGTCACCAGTCGTCGGACTTGTGTTGTTGTATCAGAATGCTAATTGGTTCGTGTTGTAACTCCGCCCATTTCGCATTAGCCGCGCTTGCAATTAAGCTTTTATAAAGTATTAACCTAATTGTAGTAGATACTTTTTCTAATTAGATATCCTGAAGTGGTTTTGGATTAGTCTGGATTTGTGGCCGATGTATGGCAATAGATGGACTGACGCCTATTCGATGGTGGAAAGTAAAGGTAACGGGTAAAACGCGGGAGTGTACTACACTCCTCTGCCTACCTCTTTTGGGAGTTATTTTTTTTAATATTTGAAAGAAAGAAAGAAAGAAATCGATTTCCTAAGCTTCACATGTTTTGAACAGCAATGCTTACTCGTGGTTGGTATTTGATTTTGCATGTAGTTATTTGATTACTAGATATTAGATATATGTACAATTAGACGCTTTCGAAAATTCTATCGAGTTTTTTAATTCACCAATGCCCAGAAACAAATCCGTTTACAGAATTATCTATGCCCAATTTCCATTGCTACGATAGTTTAATTTTAAGTTACTTAATTGTTAAGGTCTCACTGCACACATCCACTTTACGCTTTCATTTTATATACCACACGATATGCCATAAATGTATGCATGTAGATATGTATGAAACAAAATTCTAATTAAACCTGCCATATAATTACGCGGCATTACGATTCGCTCGTACAAACATGTCAACGTCAAATGTACAACGCAATCCGCTGGACGGTTAGAATATTCGAAAACCAGTTATTTTTGTATCTGGGTCGCCTGTAATGAATGTAATCGTAAAGTTATAATCATAACGTGGATATTAATAAAATTATTACGCTCGAATATAGAACGTTGTATTGCAATGCACTGCAGTAATGCTTAGAGTCTTAGAACTCTGACTTTTCCTTCGAGCGTCCTCGATTCAAATACTACTTCTAATCCCGGCGGTGGATAAAATCGAGTGGTGATCTGCAGATCTCTAGAGTTTTATGTAATATTGTCTATTCTATAGCGTATTAAGTCTGCCAATCTGCTCTAGGACTACTATAAGACTACTATATACTATATATCTATACTATATATACTATAAGACCATGCCAATAGTAATGCTTCCTAATTGTAACTGATGTAATCATGAAGAGACAAGACCTACTGCGTGAAGTGTAAAGTAAAACTTGTAGGTTTCTTCACGAAACATCTATTCCCGTTAAAACTTAAAAAGTATTAAACAAGTTCATAATTTACGTTACAATATATTCGTATGTTGAATTTATTTGAGATACGGTGACTAATATTACTAATAACATACGTTTAGAAACTGCGAAGTTTTATAGAGAATTAATTTATTTTAAATTGATTATTTTATTTATTTTTATCTTATTGACTGTCATAATTTAATGTCATAGAATTTCGGTAGAAAGTTTTAGTTTGGGCACACTTTTGTGGCAACAAGCGCGGGCATACATACATATACACGTACAGAAATAGCAAAGTTTTTAGAGCAACTGCCATTTAGACACTGTGATAAACAGAGTGCTATGAGTGCTATTTGTCATAATTGAGTGTCATTAAATCATCGAGCCAACGGTATAAATAGAATACCTCAAACAACGGTGTAATGGTATATTTCACACCTTTTTTGTACCGTCTGGTACACACTTAGCCATTGTTGCACGAGAAACTAAACGTAATTTTAACAGTAATATTGAGATCTAGTCTGAGAGACGGCTGTCTTTGTGCGTTGCGTTAATGTAAATATATGACAGAACGATGTATTGTGTGAAATCGTTTTTCAGTTTGGTCAACAATCTAATTTTACTGTTAGACGTTTCATGAGAGTCTATATACATACGTGTTTCGATGGAGGGACCTTGAATATATTGCCGAAAAAACATACATGTGAGACAGTAGGTAGGTACATAACCAATCAAGTTTAATTGAATTATTGAATTATCAATTTTTTGATGATAGCTTGATGGTACATGAATTCGACTATAGCATTTTTTTATGTGAAAAGAGAACATAAGAGAATGTATGTAGTAATTCGCAATGAAAAGTAAAAGTTATTCTAAACATGTTTTTTGTTTATAAACATCGATTTTTCATTGCTTACGTAGCAAGTTGTATATATTTTTTTGTATTTAAAATGCGCTTGTAATTAAGTTGTTTACTTTTCGGTTAGACTAGATAAACATTTCAATCAGTATGTCGATCGAACACCTACGTATGCTTTAAAAATCTAGTGAGACTATTACACCTTACATAATTCTATTTATAGTATCCTAACTTTATTTCTTTTTTCCTTTCTTTATCTATTACTTTTCACCCCTGTGGTCGCTATTTTTTATATAGCCTGTCCTTTTATTTGACTGTCTTTCGTGTCTTTAATTAAATTTAACACACCCTACCCTCTTTCATTTTTAATTGTTATCCTGCGATACGTGTTGCTTGCCTGAAAGAAATCGCAACTTGAGCTATAAGGCTGCCCATTACACAGTGGCATGTATTTTGATTTGTAATTAGTGTGCAATAAGGTAAATGAAAATTTCAACACGCGCTCGTACTATACTCTTTGTAGCGTTTTTGTTAGGCGCTAATTAACAAGATGTCAGTGCGCTAACGGAGATGCCGCACCGGGAGAGTTATTACGATTGTGCCTCAGACCGCCCCACATAGACCTTTCTTATTCGAATCTGTTGATCAGTATCTTAAGTTTTTGTATAATGTAAATGAGGTCTCGGCGAAATGACGCTTGGAAAACTTATTTGTATTAAGCCAAAGATACACAAAGTGAATGCTGACGGTTGAAAGTGGCCTGGGAAACCTAGACTCACCTGTCTTAACAAAGTATAAGTATGTCAAATACTGGCTAATGGGGTATCAAAAGTCTTTTTTTCTCTGTTTTTTGTCTCTCTTTAACATTTGGTGCTCTCTGCCTACCCAGTAAGGAACCTGGTGTTACGATATAATAATTATTATAATAATATTAATGTTCTTTTACTATAAGCGCATGCTATCAAATGTTATTTAAAGTATATATAATGATCATTATTTTCATTTTCCCTCTGTTGGACATGAGATTCCTCTCAGACTGAGAAGGTTTAGTGACGCAGTTCGCCACGCTGGCCGAGCGTGGGGTGGCAGGTGTCACACACCTCAAAGAACATCATGGGAGACTAAGATGTACGAGTTTTCTCATAATATTTCAAGCGATACGTTTTTGTATAAATAAAATAGGACAATACTTAAATGTTTGTTAACATTTTTATTGATATTGTAAAGTGCAATAATGTTATCTCGCGCTAATCTTATCAGCTTCAGTTATCACTGAATGGTGAACAGATCACTTTTTATCGTTTGTTGACTCGTATGAAATCCTTACTACCTATTGTTTGTGTTCCCATTGGTTAGTTGATTGTGGGTTTTATACAAAATTTGAAACATGTCTTTCATTTCAAATTGGGACTGTCAATATCACGTCCATTATAATCATACGGTGTTTAACTGATAGTGGTAACTGCCTCGCTGGTCACGTGGCTGTAAGCGCGACTGCTCATCGAGTGGTCCCGGTTTCGAACATGGGGTCGGGTGCTTTTGGATTACTGCGACGTTTCACAAATCATATTATACGTCCCATGGAACAGGGGGTGAACGTACTGTCATATTGATCGAACCTAAGACCTATTGATCAGCAGTCGCGCTTGCAATTAGGCTAATGAGGCATTCAGGTCTATTTATCTATGCTTTTAATAATTCTAGATGCTTTGCAATATTGCTTCAGTATTCAGGTGTGAAGTTTATTTTTTCACTTTACGATGACACTGGCTGTCCATTCGTGCTTCTATTTGGTTCGCGCTGAGTTTTATAGAACCGTGCGTTCGTGAATATAAACAGCGTTTAGATTTGCGGAAACTATTCCCACGGTATAGAAGTGTACTGAGTGGAACGTGAAACTGCTGGTCTGTAGCGAAACGAACGGCCACCGCCACGGCCTTTGTGCGAATCCCGGATACCACCGCTTACAGCCACCGCAGACCTGACGTCTAGTAGAAATGGCGGTGATGCTGCGTAGGCGTGCCATTGATCCGAGTATTCTGAAATAAAGAAATACGTTCATAAGACTACGAATATGCAGGGTTTTTATTGAGGTCACGAATATAAATTTCAATCCTTCGAATAACTTCAACCGTTTTCTTCAGGCAGCAGTTGCCGTATTCAATGTTTCCCAGATATTTCTATTTTTTATTAGTTGTTTGACTTCAATTGGATGTCAAATTTAAAATAGGCCCCTGGACATGTCTATCTCTCATTAGTTCTATGGGTACAACAGTATGAAATTAAAATGCGCCGGCGGTTTATGCTTTCACAGAATTGAATTGGACGCGAACGTAGCGCCCCACAAAGCCAAGCCCTGTTACGAATTACGGTCACCCAACCATTAGCGAATGATGTCAACAGTTTAATTTACCCTAGTGTAGTTGTGCCCAAAGCAGAACATATATGAGTTTTTTTTGTATTTAGCAACAATAAAACCTTCCCTTGATTTTTACACTTTCAGCTCTCCTTTATATGTGTTTCAGCTCTTTACATTTTGATATTTCACTTGTAAAATCCAATACCCCAGACAACATATCTGAATAAACCCAATAGTTGTTAATAATGCTTTGGAAATTCTACCCGCGTTTGACTAATTACCGTTTTCATAAAAATCAGATTACTTAGAACTCCACGTGGTTTTCAAGTTCAAATTCGGTTGGGTAAAAATTACAAAATAAGTTGTAAATGGTTGTCTATACAAAGTAATTATACTGTATAAGAATATTGATGAAATAATGACACAACTTTGTGCCCCGTTAGAAGCATTTTGTGTTTATGTAGGAGTGACTGCCTCGCTGGTCACGTGGTCGCAAACGCGACGCTGAGCGAGGAGTCCTCGGGTTGCTATTATTAGTTCGGGGCTTGGATTTGTACCCGATATGGCAATTGGCTCATACGCTATTCCAATCCATTAAATATTTGTAGTTTACTTTGTTACAGTCAATGTCAAACACGTATTGATCACACAGTAGGACAGAATTTAGATTTGTATATTTAGTATAATATGTAGGTATACCTTTAAAGTAAAGACCTCAGTATCGTTCAAACAGATAATTAAGTGCGTTCAAATTTCGGCCACTTCTGGACCGCCAGGTAATAATAATTATAAAAGAGTCATTGGTCTCGCCAACAAACGCGTCTTATATCAGCGCTACACAATCTAAATTACTCCCGGGATCAAATTATTATCGGCACCTCAAAATAAAAACAAATCACGTAATCCTGTCCTGTCCGTAATAATATCGTGTATCCAGCGCCAGGCAAACTTTACCTCCGAACATTGTTTAAAACATTTCGTAAATAATTTTCGGTTTCAATAATATCACATTTCGGCTACTGCGTTTCAACAAAAATTTTATCAGAGGCCGCGGGCGATCGATATTTTATTATAATCTAAATAATGCATGAATTTTGATATTCTCCGATATGGATATTTGCGGTTTTCAAATGTGGTGAAACGAGAAATGCTGGGAATATTTACAAAATGGTTCCGCAAATTGAAATGTAAAATGTCGAGTTCGAGGAACGTTCCTTGATTTTACGTCCGCTGCAGAATTTAGAGGTGAGCACTGCATTCGATAACCTCATTGACTAGAGTAGGTATACTTTTCATATCTAAATCTATGTTTTCTGTGCGCACAGAAATGGGTGTGACCAATAATAATATGTGCGTGATTATTTCATGCGGATTTTGTATCCGTTGTACATTTTATCGATGTTTCAGACTGTTACAGCTAGCTATATGTAAAACGTAATGTACATAGGGCCTCCTACGCAATGAGTACTTACCACTGATCGGACTCGAACGCAAGGCGGGCTGATACAGGGCTATAAAAGTGCGGGTTGATGGGTGCGCTTCGTTGGGTCGAACGCGAGGCGACTGCGGGTTGTACGCGAGACGGGCACAACATAAAGTTACAAGTATAAAATATGAGAAGTAATGATGAGTCATATGTAACACTTAACTTATACTTAGTGTTTAGTGATTGAATGAAAGCGCGAGCGCGATGCGAGCGTACGAGAGTACACGTCTTAGTAGATGTCTTTATTGTCTTTAACAGAATGAGAAAACTTTAAGTGGAAATATGATGAAATTTAAAAACATTTCAATTCTATTTACTAGTGAAAAGCATTGAATTTTAGATTTAATGTGTAGGTATTCATTATTTATCATTCCAAATCAATGAAGCACGCTGGTGAGAAGTTGAGTATTGTTTCAAAAAATTTCTCTCTTGTACCTTACCATTTTTAAAAGTAAGGTACAATAAGTTGTGAACAGCAGATCATGATTATCAATCGTTTCTTTCGTTGTACTGTTACACATATGTTTACTCTCGGAACCAACCATAGGCTGCTTTGTTTCTAAAGTGCGTACATACACACGCACACGTCTTATAAATTATCATGGAAAAGTTTAGTAAACACAGAATAAATGGCGTTAAATAAATTATAATAATAAGTTAGAATAAATAAATTCATGATAAGACAAGACACATTAATTCAAAATACCTCGTGTGACTCAAGTGTCTTTGCTGAAATGTATATATATTCCGCAAGGGTGTGACTCAAATTCTCGGTTAATAGCGCGTACCGTCCAAGCCAATCGGAACGGGGCGATCCTGTTTCGCACTTGAGTCGTCTTGGGTGTTGAGTTACTGAGACCGGAGGTGACCTCGGATTGAAGTCACATCTAGCATCAACGAATCTAATGGGCCGAGTCCAAGCTTATGGCAAATATTATGCCCAAATTTCGAATGGGACTGATTGGTTGATATTAAATTTGATACTTTGACTGACCGTGTGTGTTTAAAGAATTACTTGAGTAAATATTTTGAATCGGAGTGTGTTTAATGTAAATTATTATCAATCATAACGGTAATGGAAAATATAGCCAAAAAATGCTATACACGTAAGACTTCTTCAGATTTTTCGCGAAGGTATGTTAAAACTGCCAACCTACACGTGGTCAATGTGGCGTTAAATATTTTCGTCTTGAGATCCGTGTCCGACTGTGTAACGATACTCCAGGAATGCAAAAAAAATCTGATTAAGTGTGATAATTATCATTATCAGCCTATTGCAGTCCATTGCTGGACATCGGTCTCCACTGAAGGGTAATACCCATAATCTCCTCGCTGGGCATGCGGGTTGGGCAGTTTCCCGCTTCACCTGTGCTACTGCTTATAGGCGGCCAAGGCACT
>DWTO01003310.1:0-12732 GCA_018244755.1 Jemadia pseudognetus | reverse complement strand
CGCCTACTCTCACCATCACCCTGGGTTGACTGGTAGAGAATGCCATCAGGCATTAAGTCCGCCCTTTGTAACCTAACCATAAGTATAGGTGAACAATAAAGAATAAATAAATAAATAAAATAAAAATACATACGTACAGTATTAGAATTCGTTATAAAATCATTAATTATAATACATTCAAATCTACTAAGTAAAATAAATGTATAAAGATAATGAGTAATGAATGTAGCAGAAGCTTTTCAGATCTGCAAGGAAGTTGGCGCTCGGAACCCTCTGTCTACCCCGTGAGACCCGACGTAACGATATAATATAAATACGAAGGCATAGATTTATTTTCTCTGTAGCTGTATTGATAATACTATTAAATAACCGCACGCCATTGTATAATTTTGGATCTTTTTCACCTTAACAAATATTGGAACATATTATGATTTCAGTTATAAACCTTGTACGAGGTGGTTGACCTCAGATTTTTGACTAAGCGCAGAAGCGCTACGACAAATATTGGTGCTAAGTTGGCGCGCCATATGACACGTTGTTGGACCCAATATTTGGCCAATTATTTGACATTATGACATCACAACTGTCAAATCATTCTAGATTTAATCTAAATCTAATTTTACACTATTTAAGCGCTCGCAACACTGTCGCGGTCGGATATTGTGTGCCTTTTGCATTTTAAACAACGCCGATCCTTTGACCTTCGGTAAATCATTGGTGGTAAAACTTCACAAGAATATCCGTACTTCAAAACAAGTTACGCAGCCGCTTCCGGTAGGTATCGTTACATTTTGTCGAAGGTCTTCTGTGTGACATGTTCGGTTGTGAAGGGCGGGGGGAGGAGAGAAGCGAGATTGACCGTTTAGCAATAGGACACAGAAAGGGCTGCTAAAAAAAAACAACACACGGCATTGGGTATCAACTATACACCCGCATAGGGGTTTCTACCCTCGGCAAAGTTCAGTTAAGGTCAGTTCGTGACCCCTTCTTTCCCACGCACAATTTGATTCACAATCAATCTTACTAATTTTTTTAGACCTATTTGATTTTTTAATATTCACGGTTATACACCTTGGCCACCTACGGGCGACAGCGTAGATAGTGCCAGACCCTTGCCCTGCGACCCCCAACCCGCATGCCCACCGCGGAGGTTATGGGCAAATAAGAGAAAGGCCTTATGTACAGCTGCGGATTTAAACAGGTCCTTGATGACGATTTCATTTTAATGAAGGTATTGTCGCATATATTAAAATTAGATTACATATAAAACAGAAGAAGCCTCAAATTGAAGGACTGGAATATTAGAATCCTTCAATTTATTATATACGAATTTAGGTAGATTAATTAACTACTAACCTGTCTCCATCAATATGGACATCCATAAATGGGGAATGGATCTCCGGATGCATCTGCGTTTCCTGTCAGGTAAGAGATATGAGCGCCTGAGCGCGTTTAGTGTTGGCTCAGTCTTATCAACCAGATATTACGCCACTGCTTGCTAGCAACCATGAGCGGTTTAAGCCCAGGGTTAATATTCATCATCATGATGATCAAGGCATTTATCGTTTCACATTTGGATATTGATCACCAGTAAGAATGAGAAGAATTAAGTCTACAGAATTAAATGACCGACTCAACCAACTGGGACTATAGATTCCATACTTGCGCAGAGTCATTTTTCTCACTTATTATTTTGTAACGCTGATTACTAAGCTCGCTAGATTAGCAGCTTATTTTATTTCATTGTTGAAAAATGTAATAGGTAGAAATGTAGGGAAAACATCTGTATAGGCATATATTCATATACATTTAAGTAGTTTGTCAACCGTCTGGTAACTCTGCCCGGGACAGACTCTGCGGGATCTGCGGGATCTCTGTGGGATCAGAGAATCGCGTGGAATGTTCAGGATGTGTATTAATTTACTATTGCTAAAGGTATTTTAGTGTAAGGTAACTGGTAAATAAAAGGTTGGATTACTTTTTAATTTAATATTTATTTAATCATCTCTTAGCTTAAGACAGGAAACATTTATAAAATACCAGCTAATCACAATAATAAAATTATGATAACATTCTTGTAACACCATGTAACTTTCTCATTTAACAATATAACCAACCGGGCCTCTAACTAGTCAATGTTAAGCTGAGACCACACGAGAACGGCATGACAAACCTTTGGAATTATCTGGTTCCTCTGCTCAAATGTCTCCATAGTGAGACCCAAGCTTTAATTCCTTCAGACACTAGAATGTCTTAATCTCAAAAATATATTTGAATTATTCATCCTTACGACAATTTTTACTAGAAATTCTTGTGCGATTTAAATTAATAATTGCGGTTGTAAAAATTTCTAAGTATTATAATATCCATAATACAACTAGTATTAAACATTTTTCAAGACGTGTAAAGATGTCACCGCAGAGAAGCGAACGTCACGGCGTCACACAATTAAACAAAAAAAAATCCTAAGATTGCGTCATCTGAAGACGAAATGTGCAATTCTCACGGTGACTGTGACGTAGTTATAATAGTTGATATCAAAGAGCATAGGAATTTCTGAAGTGTTATTAAATACTACATTGTATAAAGATAACATATACCGGCTGTTTAGCAGCAGAGCCAGTATTATCTTGTTGCTTTCTCGCAGTGTTGATAAAGAACGCCCTGGAACATGAGACGGTCCTCGTACGTTCGGACTGGACGTAGCTAACTTTATTAGCGTTTACTAGTTTTATATTTTGATAAAATAGGTCAGTGTTACGATACTTACTCGTTTTAATAGACATTATTGAAATAATTATTTTGTACTTAACTGCAACGAAAAGATTATGAAAACGGCTGAGGCAAGATTATCATAGTAAATTCTGTTTTTGCTTCTAGTAAACTGTAACCACACCACGTTTTTAGTTTTGAGCTATTTTTGCAAATAACACGAATTCTGTAAGCTTTGGAATTGAATTAATTGTTTTCCTAATAACTTCAATTAATTATTTAGTTCAGCGTGACTTCATTTGCATTGACTTGCAAGTTGAAGTGTAATTGAAATTGTTTTTGATTTACTGACTCATTCTGGTAATGATTCATATTTAATATGCTGCAAGATATTTACTAATATATGGTTTATTTTTTTTTTCATAACTCCTTCAGTTGGACGATACATGATTGCCCCAGTGAGAACGGTGATGATATAATATGATAAGGATAATGATAAATGATAAGATATTATTTAAATTTGCATGTTTAATAATAAAATCATTTCAAATATTGACGACTCCATCTTTTGGACACATACACATATTCTTGTGTGAGTTGAACATAATTTCTTTTTCAGTAAAAATCGTACATTCGATAACTGTGCATTGTAATTACATTATAATATACAACTTTTAATTCAATTTCAAAGCTTACACAATAGTGCTTTACAGTCATAAACAAAAAATGGCCAAACATTTAATAAATACTAATAAATATGAGGTATATTTCCCATATAACATTTCTGAATCACTCAATATTGCGATTGTTTCTTTGTGTAAAAATATCTACCACGAACACGCGCTTATCGCGTGACTCTGTCCGCTGACCTATACATTGCGAGTCGCACAACATTATAAATCTACACAACATTCATAAACCGCAATGTATAACTAACATAATCAACAATTCCATAATGTCCATTTTGGTATGCAGAGTCAGTATCGAATTATTCGATTATGGCCGTCTCGCTCGTCAGAAATAACGTTTCTTTTATGAGTGGTAAGCGAGAGAGGGACAGCTATATAAGTAGAGTGCTTTTTTATTTTCACAACTTCATCAGTTAGGATCTATCCCGACTGACCGAACCGAGAGCATAACTTTAAGTAATGTTTGTATGACTGCAACATGTCTACACAGTAAAACAATTTGGGAACAAGTTAAATTGACTTTTTAACACTAAATCTTATAATAACGCATCTCAGTCCAGATCGTAGGGTTAGATCCCTCTAACTTATCATTCACAAGTACCTATTAAAATATTCGATACATTTGACTAAAAATAGAGGCTCGGTATATTTCTTTTAAATCTCACATCCCGCAAGGGCGGGTCGTTCAGTTCAAAGAGCCACGTTACCAACGATCAGTTACTAGAAACAAATGATAAACTCTACAAATCTCACAATGAGTACATTCAATAATTAAAGCTCAAAATAAAACATTCCAATTGCCGCTAGAACGCCCAAGAGGACGCAACGTGGCCACCGACTCCAATAGGGAGCGGACCTGAGCACGCAAAAATACTATCTCTATGGTATGTAAGGTATTAAAATTCTATGTAAATTGAACTAGTTATACAATATAAATAGATCATTTGTCGATCATTATGTTCGCGAAGTTAGTCTGATAAAGGCGCCAGCAGCAACGCGAACTATGTTACACACTAACAATTTGTTTCTGGATTTTTAAACGTGGCTCCCAGAAATGAGTACAATAAAACAAACTACTTATAGAATTATAAAAATGTGCGTTTATATCCATATGTTGAATACTTCGGGTCTTGGTACCGATTAACAACTAATGAATAAGATTTGATAGAACTTGGCGTTATTCGGGAAGATAAACTCCGCGAGGGACCGTTCACGCATCTATCCGTCCCTCTCCGACACATGAGTGTCTCCACATTAGTGAAAAGGATACATTTTAAGTTAGTAACGTGCCACTAAGTTTAATTTTCCGAACAAAGCATTGTTAGTGCACTCTTGTACATATCAACCCTCGAGGGCTGCGGCTGAGTGATAGAAGCACTTAATTTTAAAATACATACATAATTCTTAACAACATACAAACTCCATACAAAAAGAAATGAACCTACATACATACATTTCACGTTACAGTGACGAAACATCTAAACTCACTAGCGTCGGGTATACGCGACTTCAAAAACCGGATAATCCGTATAAAATGGCCGATATAGAAAAGGAATCAATTTCTTCAAGCGCTTCTTTATACATAGCTCAATGTCCAAAAAGTCGGATGGGGAAACTAGCACAAATACGACATACAGGCTAGGCTAATATCACAGGAGTGCTGGGAACGGTGCGCCCCGCCCGCCACCCCCTCACCCCCACACCCCCTCACACCCTCCCTCCCACTCGGCCACCCCTTGCCGCCCCACTCCACCAGGTACCCATTTACTATTCAGAGGGGCGAAACGGGCTCCTACTACCAATATATTTTGCGACAATTAAGACGTTAATAGAAAATTAAATGATATCCTCACATTGCAAGACGCGCCCGATTACGAACTACTGGCACAATAATAGTTTGCAGTTCTGAACTTGTAACATTCGCTTACAATAAACTAACGGCGATGTACGCACGTACGCCTTTCGATATTCCAAGATAAGTGCGTAATCTCAGATGAAGCGATACATCGCAATGGTAACAAAGCGTAAATGGTGATATAGGGTAACGCGGTTGAAACGAAATATGTATATACAAAAATAAAATAATAAACAAAAAAAAACGTAATAAAAATTTAACATAAAGCAATCGAAATTAAAGTTCAGACTTAATAAAATGCATGCTCGAATAAAATGCTCAAGTGTCGGTCACCAGGCGTCGCCCAGGCGAGCGAGGCCGTACATCATCAGCTGTCGACTGCGGGCACAACACGCACTCAATATTTTCGTTGTGTCAGAACGGCCGCACGTAATGTTCGATTGGTCGGACACTGTTTCTTAATACGCGTTCTCTCTCGCGCTTTTACAGTGCACTGCACTTGGCTTTTACTCTCGAACTGTATACGATGCGAAATACTGTTTTAGTTTCACAACATTTTCTGGCGAGTTCGAACTCACAGCTCTAAAATATCTTTGCCACTAAGCCTGATCTTCCACCGTAAGCGAATCGCTTCTAAGCTCCGAATATCATTAATGACCACGCTACCGTTCCCAGTCGTTTGCACTATCTCTTACACGCTATATTTATTTATATAGTACAATAATGTAACATTAATAATTATTTATGGCTTACAACTATTACTCCATTATAAAACTTAAAACATCCTCACTATTATCTGTTGTACGTTATACCGCGTCGCAACGTCACAACGGAAAATACGCACTTCCGAGTCCTCGGGTACCTACGCGAGCGATCGTCGAACACCGAACACTAATTGGACCGCGCCCGTCGGCAGCGCCTGAGCAACTTTCACTAAATAATAAAAACACGCTAACAATGTAAGTACTCCTCTTAACAACGTAGAATTGGCTAAACGTCGACTGTCCGTTCGGGGTAACGAAAAATTCTATCAACGAGATGTCCAGCCGCCGGCCGGAGCGGCGCGCGCGGCCGCGACCCGGAACGAGTCGCACATTCGGGCGAGCTTCGGAGCGCGTCCGGTAACTCGGTCAGCGACTCGGGCGCGTCGGGCGCGCGCCGGCGAGCTTCACTCGGGCGCTGCCTTCACAGCGGAGAGTGCAGGTGCGCGGGGCGGCGCGGTCATGAGTCGAGCACCGTCAGGAGCCCGGGCGGCAGCAGCGGCACGTCCTGGCGGGGCATCTGGCGCGCCAGCTGCGCGCAGCCGAGGTTAGCATCCCCCAGCTCGGGGATGGCGTCTAGCAGGGCGAGGCATTCATCCTCTACAGCGCGTCGCGCCTTCTTTCCAACCCAGGAGTCGTCGCACTCCTCCCTGGCGCGGCGCCGCCTGGCTTCCTTCTCCCTCCGCGCCTCCTCGCTCAGTCTGCAGTAGGTGTTGTTGATGCACACAGATCTGCGGAGGTCGCGAGCGGGATCTTCGATATTCTCCAACTTCTGCGAGCAGATCTCAATTACGCGCTTACGTTCCTCATTTGCGCGGAGACGTGCCGAGATCATGGAGAGCTTGGGCCTCTGAGCGGGTTCGGTGCGTGGCGGGCCGAACATGTCGTCCTCAAACGCGTCGGCGATCTCCGCTCCGCGCGCGCCCTCCCGCTCCTCTTGCGGTGTCATTCTGTAACAATCACACGGCCACATTAGCACTCGTTAGCAAATCTAAAATTACGCCAAATTATGGCAAGTATCTCGGACGACTCATAATTTTATGAAAGTAAAACTAGTTCTGGTTGAATAATTTTTCAATTAATTGCCTTGGTAAATTAAGATCATATCTATTTTATTATATCTATAGAGTTACATTTTTAAGTGTGAGTTTTTTAAATAAATGTTGTAAGATGCTTCGGAATATAAACGCACGTCCGCCTTAAATAAACACAATTTATAAAAAATAAATTTAAAATTAATTTGGTTCGGCTAATAGCCATTAAATAGACCAGCTTTTAAACGAGACTAGAATGTGACCTACAAAATTTCAAGTGTTACCAACCTTGCCGTTAGCTCGGGGGAGAGAATGAAAAATCCTGACATAAACATTGTAACACACAAAGAGTTGACCAACAATGAGATAAGTGTTTCAATGCACAAAAACAAAGTTCATAACACTGGCACAACGAGCGCGCAATTCGTCACTACGTCCTCGACGGTGAGCAAGTATGAAGGCACAAGTGAAACAGAAATAGCGCAGGGCGCGTGCGGCGTGCGGCGTGCGCGCAGCGCAGCGGTCGCTTCACGAATGACAGTCAGTACAACTCACTGTAGATAAGACATTGAAAAAGCCAATTGCGTCATCCGTGTACGGCTACGTACGTGCCGAGAGGAGAGCAAGCGGGTGACGTACGATATGAACCGTCATTACAGACGCTATTGAGTATCGTGACTCGTTCTATTTGTTTACGACACGAGTCCGACAAGGCAGCCGAGCGGCGAGCGCGGGAACAGGCCTACGCGGCTCGGCCGACCATCTACCGCGGCCACGAAATTTCCCGTTTCCGTAAATGAAAACGGCAATATCTGTGCACACTTTAGAGAACAATAGCTGATCAGTCTAATTAAAAAAAAGAACTCGTATTTACACAACGAGGATAATAAGTATACCTTGACAATCACACGATTTATAGATTAAACGTTTTTGTATTTCTGTACCTACTCTAGTACAGCGCATCGTAAAATAAAATGTAAAAACATTGCACTGGAGAGCACGACACATATTAATTAAACAACATTATCATTTAGCCGACACAGTGGAGAAGTCCCGTGATATGACACAGTTATCGCGGAGGAGATAAAATTTAACATTTATATGTGATGTCGGCTTTTATTTTCGAGTCGTAACAAGCAATCGCATTCGTTCGCATTCGTTGAGGCTGAGGGTTCAATCTCCTTTCGGCCGAACGCTTTCTCGAACTGCCTAGTTCGGCTATGAGAACTGCTTTTTGTATCGACTGCACGACCTTTGCCATAATCACAATCGCCGGAAATTCGTCACTTTTCCCTTGTCTTGATTGTTTTATCGTACGTACATACATATCGTCACGCCAAGTCCCCCACGACGTAGGCAGTGAGCGCCGAGCGACAATAATTCACCCTTAGAGCCCTCACATACTACATTCATACATTTATTACTTTATAAGAGAAATTACAACAAATTTTTAAAAATATTTAAGATTGAATAATGAAGCTCTAATTTCGCTGTGACGGCCTGGTGGCTGGACAAAATCAACATAACTTGATATTTTCGTGTCGTAATCCAGTGATATTTCAGTTATGTCAGCCTAAGGCGGCTTATTAAGAATGTAGAGTCAGTATGAAAGTTCTGTTTCCGTAAATACCGCTTTGGTCACGGTGAATAAATAGGGACCACAGTTTATTTAATTAGGCTAGCAATAAATACAACTAAACGTAACGTAATATCACAACTGTAATCCTCAAAGAGGTAGGCAGAGGAGAATAGCACACTCCCACGTTTCACCAGATCACATTTCAAATATTTTTTCCTTTTTTCATTTTTCGAATGGCAGTCGCGCTTGCATCCAACACGACCACAGAGGCATAAATATAAGTTATGTAAAAAAGTAAAGGTTGAATAATTGTAGGTTTAGAGAAGATTATTGTTCATGTTTGTGACCATTTGCCTCAGTACGAAGAAATCAGTTTTAAAATTTATTCTGCTTAATTTTTTAAAATTTCTAACTAAATTATAAAGACGATTATCAGTTTTTAGAGACAAACAGTAAATTACAAACTCGTTTAGTTTTAAAATTATTAATCTATTATATTTTTTCCCTTCATTTTCCAATTTACTTTTCTTTTAATACGCTTTACACCATATATTATTATATGTGACTCCACAAAATTAATACCGTCAATTCGTTTTTATTAAATACAATATGTCGTATTCAAATGTTACTTTAACAACAATGATTTTCGTTTCATTTAATTCAGTTCATTCTATTTAATTTGCGTTAACACTGATGGTGAATAAATTTATAACACACATTTTTGGTGTAATTATTAACATATAACATTTTTTGAAAACAAACAAAGGAGTAGAAATTTATCCACCACGTGACCTCACGATCTGATTATCGAAAAGACGTTTACACAAGACGCGGTTTCGTTATAAAACGGGTACCGTTATCTATAGACTTAACCGGAGACCTTGCTCTCAAATTTTCAATTTAAAATTTACTCAAAGAGGTTTATGGAATAAAATTGTTAGCAATTTTTTTTTACGAATTTTTATAAAGATACAGCGTGTGAATTGGGAATGACATAATTACTTATTTCTTTTTTGTCCCCAAAACCAAAAAAACATACTTTATAGGTCGACAAGGCAACAGGGGAAAATCAATTCGGCCAAATCAGAAGATTATTGCGAACTCTGAAGATTCCCTTAAATTGTAGGAATATGTACGTATTACATAATGACGTTAATTGAAGACATTTGAAAAAATAGGCATTAAAATTAAAGGACTATCACAGTTTAAAAGCAGTTACGAGTTAGGCCACGTTCTTTGAAAAATCGTTAACACATTTTTTCAGATCAATTATTTTCAGTGCTTGATATTACATGAGTATATTTAATATTTCAGAAGATACGTCACATTAATGATATATTTTTTGTTATAAAAAGAACATTTTTGTTATAAAAAAAAGTTGTCTATGGTTTGAACATGTCTATGGCGCTTCACAAATAGGTTGGCAGAGGGTACGGACAGTGCCGGTGGGTCGGTCTGCACACACGCTCGTGCGGGACAGAGAAAAGAAAGTGCAGGTAGGTAGTCGCGAGTGAGATTTATTAGATCGTAACTGGCGAGGTCGGGCCGCCAGTCAGCAGCGTTCGGTTGAAAAACATGCACCTTATCGAAGACAACGACTACAATAAGCATCGCTCCATATTAGCATCCCTGTGCATCAGATCTGTGAAGTTAGAGACATTCGGACCTCACTACCTGTAAATGCGTCATAAAACATACACTTTATAGTAGAAAATACCAAGAGATATTGGTCCCTATTATCAAATGCGCTGTGAAAGAAGTGCATTCGGTCTGTAAGATAGAGATATTATCTACTGAGTGTACTCTGCGCAACCCATAAGGGACCTGACGTGTTCATATCATATAATACAAGATATTCTAGAGGTGTGAGACATAAGCACGTTTTATTAATTGCAAATACTTACAAATTCCTTTATTGTTGTACGAACACAAATTTCTTTTTGATTTGTCCATTGTTTATTTGTAGCTATCGCTCTGAAACCTAGAGTTTACGGGCAAAAAAATAAAGTCGTAATATAATTGCTCAATCCTTGACGGATGACCTCATATGGTAAATATTTAAAATTTAATTGAAAAAAATACATTTATTTGTTACATCATTAATTCTTCGACTGCTTCGTTGGCCGTGTTGATTGCAAGTGCGACTGCCGATCGGGAGGTCCTGGGTTCAATTCCCGAATGGGGCACTACAAAATTTTTCTAATTTAGATTTTGTAGTAGTGGCTCGGAGTCTGGATATGTATCCGGTGCATAGCAATAGGCTCACCACCTATTCCATAATAGGACGTAAACGTAACTGATGAAACGTGGGACTGTCCTACACTCTTCTGCCTACCTCTTCGGTGATTACAGGAGTGATTTTACGTATAATTTGTTACATAACATGTCTAAAAATACATACATTAACAAAAAATCCAAGTAAATAATTCGAAGAACTTTGAACGCAGACATAAAAATATTTGAGACAAACGTTTACTAAAATCCAAACTCTTTAAATAATTTCACGTGTATTATAACACCGCTACGATTAGAACCTATTTTAAAATTAATACGTTGGAATAGAACTATTTTACAACACCCTCTAAATAGGAACAATTTTATAATTAACACCATGGAATGAAACTATTTTAATAGCACCTCTATAATACCAACCATATGAAAATCAACACCATCAAATGCAATCGAGTATTTTAAAAAGTACTTTCAAATACATAACAGATCGCAAATAAAGTAATATGCTAACCGCAATCGCTACATTTATAGCGTATAAGAGAGTTATTATAATTTTAATAACTAGAAAACAGGTCGCATATTAAAAAATATACTCATCAAAATCTCTACATTTAGATCGTAAAATACAGAACTGTAACCACTACAATAAACCCTACGATCAAAGAGAAGACCGAAAGTTAATTTACAGCGGTGTCGCATTGCATCTAGTGTAGAGTTTCCAACATACCTTGTTATAATCATCGCTCGTTAAAGCCACCGATTCATTGGCGAGTTTACCTTGTAACGAACGAATACGCTTCAAACACGGATAGCCAGTGGAACAACATCGCGGGTTTAATTGCTCCAATTTCGTTCGCCGCAAATGAGAAATGAGTGAGAGAGGGGGAGGGTAGCGCGCAAGTTAGAGCGTACACAACGCGAACGTACAAACCAATACCATCGTTTCGTAGACCAGCAAATGGATCACCCACCTTAAACAAGTACAGCCAACATGTATGTTAATATCTTATGATGTAGTCATTTACGATATACTATAACACCACGAGAACTGCGTATATCACAAACGCATTACCTATCTGCTTGGCTATGAGTTTAATACTAGTGTCGTGCTTATAAGAAGTACTTTGTGAGAGAGATGTATGTAAATATTCCCGATACAGACTTCAATGACCTCGAACAGGACCGCAGGAATTGGGCTGTTAATGTTAGTCTTGCATAAGTGGTTAACTTACTACCGTTGATCGATATGGTACTAACGTAACTGGTGAAGGGTGTGAGTGCAGTGCACTCCTCTGCCTACGTCTTCGGAGATTACAGGCGTGAAGTTACTTTTCTTTTGTGTAAGTTTACTAATAGGAAATGACTAACACAGTCGGGGCATCAAGTATTGTACTTGATGCCCGTAATGTACACGATATTCAGAATGTATTCTTAATATACGATTTTCGTGTGTATTTTATGCTCCGTTTTAGAGGAGAATAGTTAGTTACTTAGAAGTACTGAATTCAAATTCTCCTTCCCGCCCACACTGTGATGTTTACGCGAATTGATAGATTTACGCGTAATAGAGGTATTATTATAAAACACAACCGAATATAGAAATATATATGACAAGAGAACAGAGGACACGTATCAACCTAATTATGTATTATTCGTGATTTCTAATGTAACTATTATAATAAAAAACACAGACATTACACGCGCCCGTCCCCGACACCGAGCCGGTGGTACGGTAACCAGTCAGCTGTAGAACTATATAATATATGATATACATTGACTGCCTCGTTGGTCGTGTTGGTTGCAAGTGCGACTGACGATCGGGAGGTCCCGGGCTCGATTCCCGGGTCGAACACTACAAAAATTTTCTAAT
>DWTO01003309.1:0-12733 GCA_018244755.1 Jemadia pseudognetus | reverse complement strand
ACGCCTGTAATCCCCGAAGAGATAGGCAGAGAGATGTAAAACACTCCCACGTTTCACCAGTTACGTTTACTACCCACTATGGAATAGGTGGTGAGCCTATTGCATATCTGCACATATACAGATTCCGAGCCACTACTAAAAAATCTAAATTAGAAAAATTTAAAGAACAAAAACATTAACTTTATTACAATAAATTACAGCAAATTCATCTAAATTCATAGACAAATTATTATTCTTTGAGTAATGAAAAATGAATAATTAAATTGTAATTTCTTTAATCAAAGGAAGTTTCAATTATAAATGTCTGTGACATATTGTAGCTCTGCTTTCATTTCCTAAAACGGATGTATTGTGTGACGTTCCACGGAAATAATTAACAATTTGGAGCTTAATGTTTTAATTAATTTATAACAGATTACATTATGATTCCATGATTGTTCTTATAATAATTAATTATTATTGTTCATTTTGTGAAAAACTCACGTCCACGCAGATAAGTTCGTAAAGCGAGCGGCTGTCCCTGAGTCAATAAGTCGGTTTCCATCCATATCAAAGTGACGCAGCATTACGTGACCGGCAATATTATTAACCGCGAGGGCCAAATCTAACTATTCAACGTGTTTCGCTGTTGCTTACACCGCCATATATCTATCCAGAACCGCTGCGAATGTCAGAGGACCACGGCACGAACGGGGTGCGGCGTCGGCGAAGCGACGAGCGGGACGCGTTGGCGTTGTCCAGAGAAATATTCAGGAATATCACCAAAAAGCTACGGGAAAACATCAAACGGGAAGGCGCTACTGACAGTGACCATTTGCTGCAGAGTAAGTCTTCTAAATAAACCTCATTAAATTTTTTACTAGGATCATATTTGTATTGAATATAGAGCAAAAAATTAATACGCTTTGAGTACGTACGTACATAAGTATCATCATTGAAAAGTACAATGTATACAAAAATAATTATTTTTATATACTACGCAGATATTTTTGTTAATATTTAACGTATATTAATATATTACAATTTTATATATTCTACTCGGCACATTACAATTTATTTTCTTGATGGTTTATTGAGGATCGGATAATCCGACTCTCATAACTATAATTTCAACGAATAACTGTTACCTTGTTTTATTAATAATACCACCTACGCGTTCGCAACGCCTACTATTATGTGAAATTTCAATGAAATCCTTAGTCGTAGCACCGCTTAAAATTTTGAATATAACCTTTTCTATGATTTTAGCGAATTCAGTGGCCTCAACTTAAATAATTAGTACGTTTATAAATAGAGATTTCACACTGAACGTACCCTTTCTAGAAACATTAGTTTTACGTGTGGGGCAAACACTTTGGTCCAAAAACTCAACTCTAAATCCTCATGGCAGTCACACTAGCTCTTGTTAAAATACACATCAATTTGAGTGGGAGTTCGTTTGCTCCTTCATTTATAATACATACATTTGTGTATACAGTGTAACACACAACTTCAGAATCGCTTTCGAGGGACTTGGATAAAACATCATGCGAGAAGGCACTACTGACAACGATCATTTATTACTTCGAGAGCATCGATTCCTTAGCTCATAAGATATGGTCTTACTCTATCCTCTAATATAGGTAGGTAGACTTAGGGGGGGAATACAAAATCACTTCAGAGATTGAGTGAGAATCAATATTACATAATAAATACCATGACACGTATGGATGAAAATGATGCATACAAATACACAAATAAATTATATCTTAGATCTATATTGTTGCTTATATTTTCGTTAAAATTTATATTTTTTATGTGATTAACATTATTGTAATTATCGACCCATCTCAGCTCAGTACTGGATCTGAGTTTCGCCTAATAAGCGTCATCACTCTCTATCGTCTTGTTGGAACCAACATCTACGAGTATGTAATAAATAACAGATTTATAATTGAAAAGGCAATATGGGAATATTATGGGAATAACCCTTCAGAGGAGGTCTATTTCCAGCAGTAGATTGCAATAAGCTGATGAAGATGGTATTAAGACAAGTCATCTTGTTACTACGCTTTCCAATTTTATTGCGAGAAGCCAATATTTCAACAAACATAATCTTGTATGTGTATGTTATCTATTATTTAAATTATTACTTTAATAAAGGAACTCACTAACGATTTTATTGTAGCATCAAGAGAAATGGCACTACAAGGAGCGATGATATTTTATTCTTACAAAAATATTAAAATATAATTCCTCTTGCTCATTAGAGAGATAACTATGAGCGTAACGTATGAGCTTACGATAGAAAGAGCACAAAGGAATTTCTCTCTCTTGGTATAATAAGCGTAGATATGAATATTATTTATTCTTACAGCCATAATTTTATGTTACTAGTACGGTCAGTTCCATACCTTGCAATTGAGGAAAAAGTTGTTCCTCCCGATACATGATCTTCTGTTACTTAACAATAATATTCACATCTCTCTGCCTTTTTCTACGATGAATGTATTAAGCTGTACTTCAGATGTATTAACGCGATATCGTAACGCAAAAATCGGACCTTTCGTTAGTCCAATTTATGGTAGAAGCAGTCTTACTTCGTATTGATGGATAACAAATGTATAAACACGTGTAGTAAACATGTACTTGTACATGTAAGCATACATTCCACGAGCCCGTGAAAGAGTACAAGGTGTCGTAAGAGGAGACCCGGCGCTGGCGGATCGCAGTATGAATCATTCTGCGTATTCACAGCTTAATACCCTGGCCACTTATTATTGCTGCTGGCCATTTATCAATAAGAGACTTGTTAACTACAGTACTCACTTTTATATTGCCTATTAAAATAATCAAGGTCGTTAGCACTTTTCATTCGTGATAAAAATAGCCTTGCATTCAGATATACCCTAACCCCGCCCAACTGTCTCCAATGTTGACTTATATAATGAATTATATAAGTGTTATTTTATTTCATATCACCCTGGATCCTTTAAATATGCAATGTTCAAGAATTGTTCCAATATTATTGTAGGATTCAGTAGACAATAACCTTAATAAAATCGCACAAAATCTTCGTGAAACCGTATGAGCGTGGATGCGTTCTCATAAATGTGAGATACTATCTAGCTGAAAATCTTGAAAGATATCCCTTAGGAATGTTATCGGGAAGCTTATAGAAAACATCAGGATGGAAGGCTTCGCTGACAGCTATCATTTGTTACCGTGAGTATTGATTCTATCTCCCAGGGGACCGGTGTTAGATAGATAGTAGGAGCTCGTAGCTTACAGGATCGTGTTCACATTGACATTACAAAACGAAGTATTGGTTGTATCTACCATTAATGGAACACATCAAGAAGATCTAAGCCAACTGAATGATGGTTAAGTTTGTTATTCTATACGATTGTTTCAATTGTATGTATTATAAACACGTCCGGTTTGTAAGGATATCTAATATTTGGCACTGGGTGTTCTCTACTCACAGCGTTAGATTCCTTGCGAGATGGTGTTGTCAAAAGTTTTTTTTGGGCAGTTTTATCTCCGCTGTATTGTTGGGTGCTGACAATAATATGGGAATCATTCAGCATTTTGATCTTTATCTAAGATTTTGCTTCGATACCTTACATCAAATCCTAAACATGTTCAAAAAAAATATTTTTCTTACCTGGTCTGGTCACACTCCCATATAATCTTCTGTTATTCACAAAGACACAGCTTGAGATTTTATAGACCAAATAAACACTTCAGGGAATACTTGATGTAAGCAAGAACTGGAGGTAGTTTTTTTCATTGCATTTCTTTCATTACCGTTTATGTGTTCCTTGTTCCATGAAGAACTAACAATTTATTACGACAGTTAAAAGTACGTTATGTTCTGGCTGAGCGATGAAACATGATATTTAACTGTCGTCAAACTATTCGTGTAGTTTTAACAGTTTCATACCTATATTAATAGATACGGTGATAGAAGAAATGGAATAGGGAAAGATGAAGAGCAAAAAAATCAGTCGCTAATATAGAGCAACTCCTGGCGTTACATACATATATGTCGGACGTTATACATATGTCAGATTGTACAGTAATATTCGTGGGTATAGAACTAGATATGTATAAATTGTCCTAATGTTTCCGTTCTAGAAAATATTTAATCTCTTAGTAAACTTAACAGAAAGTATAGTTATGTATGTACATGTCACAAAGTATTAAAACATACAATCATTATGCCAGTCTATACGTGAAGAAAGTTGTCAAAAATTCTATTCCAGAAATATTATTGATAAAGTTACTTTCTCTTGAGACGTTCTTTCAAACGATAAGGGGACCAACGTCTATAATTTGTAACCGGATGAATAATGATTCGATCTTGCGGAGGATTGCTATTAGGTCAGATAACGTGAATAGTAAAAAGATTTTTTCACACTAGGGAAGAATTTGGTCTTAAGTTCTATTTCCTACTTATTCTGATGTGTTTGCATAGTCATGAATATTTTTGAACATTTTGATGTAATTTGAGATTTTTAATTATTTTTTTAAGATTCCCGAAGAGGTTTATCCTGATGATCAAACGACGATTTTATCGTTTCACAGTTCTAACCACTATCAAAATGAAAAGAGTTAATACCATAGTCTGCTACGCTGACAAATTGATAATTGACAAACATTGCCCTCCTTCAAGGATATTACGTACTTTAAGAAGCGTAATTTTCCTTAGGAAATTTGCTACGCCATTACAGATTATGTAATATTGTAATAATGACTTATAATCTTTAAAATGCAAATAATTTTGTAAATAAGGCGACTAAACCCGACGCTAGCATGTCGCGGTACGGCGCGGCCTGCCCATGCACAACTACAAGACCTGGCCCATGGGCCCCATGGCTATGCCCATGAGCAGTAGCGTAGGCAGTGCGAAAAGCTGTGCTCTGCGAACCCCAACCCGTATGCTCAGCGTGGAAATTGTGGACATGGGAATTAGGGGTGGCCTATGTCTAGCAGTATACTGTAATAAGCTGATGTTGATTATCATGAACTACTAGTACTAGTAAACACGAAACGCAATTTAAATTTGCTGACAAATTTTGCAATGATTAACGCTGCTATTCCCAATTCCAGAAGGAATTGAGGAAAACGTCTTAGTTGAGGCGTATGCCCAGCAAAGTGTGAGAGAGGCTATCGATGATGATTATAATGAATCCCTTGGCAACATTAGGGTCACATAGCTTAATTAGTGAAACCCCATAAGATCCAGCCTTAGTCATATATATGATTAAAATTTACCAATGAAAAGTAGGAATGTAACAACGAAATATATTTCAAATTGTTGATTATTGATCAACATGATAATTTTAAGACCAAGTTTAACTGGCCCATCTAAATTGATCGTTATAACCATTAAAGTAAACAAACCGCTGTTTATATTGAATTAAGGAACCACCAAGTAGAACAAATTCAACGAAATGAACCCGTTAACATCGTCCACATTAAAATTGATCCATTTAAGGTTTCTTTGAACATCAAAATGAGCACGTAACTCGGATTTCCTGTTTTGTAACTTTATTCTATTACGTACCGATAATCGAAAATGGGTTTACAGTATCAAATAAAAGTCAGCGTAGTTAAATACAAACACATTTATATATTTAATATTATTTTTATATTTATATAGATCTAGTTACTTCATAAATATTTCATAGAATGTTTGCTTAATTATGAAACTATATTTCATCACTTCATCGTTTTTTCATTGTGTATTATTTCTGTTTGAAAGTAGGTACTTTCGTTTCGTCATAATAACAACATACAACATAATAACGATACACAGCACATAACCTTAAAACTGCGAACAGTCGAACATAAATTTCCTTCTTTGATCCATTAGGTTCACCATTCCTAGGTTGTGAAAGCTATTTCACCTTTATCTACCCCGTCGGGTAAATACGCCCATGATATTATTTGATACTGGCCATTTGACCATCTGAAACACTAAACTTTCAATCAGATAAATAATGTATGCTTCAATAAGGCACATTTGGAAAGGATACACAAACTAAATAAATTAGGAACATTTAAATACAACCGCAATTAAAAGAAATGTAGCTTTAAAGGCGACAAATTTTATCGCTGTATAACACACACAGACGAAAATATTATCTTACTCTGTACCTACAGAAACGAGTTGACTTTCTAGGTTTCATTTGTCATCAAGAACGGATACAAATTTCGAAACGGTTTCGACGTTCTTTACATTGAAAACACTAGGTATACATCAATTTATCGATAATAAAAAGGAATGGCTTTAATAGGCAGCTACTAGGTAAGCTGCAAAAATTCGCAATTACCGCTATAACTCACTGCAATGCAAGCTTAGTGGACAGTGTTTGATATTTGATTTTCAATTATGAACCTATACGGAGAGAAAGACAAATTTACGTTCGAATTCTCGTGCTCGGTATTTTTTTGAAATTGCTACATTTGGACCGCAAGCGTTACATAAACCTCAATTCAGTAACATGTCATGTATTAGTAAATTAGGGTAACCTGTTAATAATTGGAGAAGACAACAATCTTAAGACTAGTTTCTGATTACCTTCACTAATTGATTTTATTATGTGTATATTTATCTATGTAGTAAAGTTTTCGAAATTTTGTTATTAAAGTTGTCGATATAAACACGCAATGCAGTGCGTAAAACTAATATAGTCCAATTGATTAGGAAATTGGAAATTGCATTCAGATATTCATTACACGATGCAGTGAGCATACATACGTAATAGGTGGGTTTATGAATTAAGCTTACCTTTGTTGACGTGTTCCTGGAGACTCAATTTAAATTGAATTCATATTTATAATCCAACTTATTGGCATAGTTATATTGTAAGGCGTTTCTCTAAAACAAAACGATAACAAACGATTATTTACACCAGATACGACTGCAATTTTTGAAATTTGTGATATAACAGTGAATATAGTAACTTTTTAGAAGGCTACGTACTAGCAAGGGGTATCGTAGAAAATACGCCCAAAATAGAAAGGTTTTAGAAAGAAATTGTAACTGTCATCACACGATATGCAGTCGATATTGAGTTCTAGCCCCCCGGAGACAATGCAGCTCGTATTCTTTTGTGTTGGCGCACTAGAGACTGTACGATGCGTGTTGAACAAATACGGTACTCACTCGGTCTGCTTTGAATTTGCGTGTAGATAAAATGGATGAGGTATGTACTTGTAAATCCTAGGAAACAGATGGCTGATATTAGAGTTTTGGAAACTTACATGATTTATTTTTCTATTCCGTTATCTTTTAACTATTGGGCACAGATTTCCTTTCAAAATGAGAGGGTTAATGCCGTAGTCTACTACGCTGGCCAAGTGTCCGAAATTAATGGCCAAATCTCCGAAATTAATATTAAATTTAAAATTGTTTTGTAATAAAAATTAAAGTTAAGTTTACCTTCATAATATTCAACATTTTAAGCCTGCTTAATTTGTTTCTATACTAATATTTATGCCTCGATTTGAGAGAAATGAATAGAATTATATTGCAAATACATCTTATTGGCAGTGTTGTGACAAGATCTGATAGTTATAAATACATCTTCAGTATTTAATTACTCTAATGAAAAAGTTTCCTACGGGAGTTAAGTCTGATTGAGAATTTATAATATTTCATAATGAACGCAGAAGGATTTTATTCGATTCATTGATTTGTATTTCTATCGAGCAAAAAGTAAGCAATGAATCGTCTTGACTTTTTACATAGTAATGGAATATATGCAGAAGTATGACAAAGGATAGTTTTGATAAGGAAAAATGAAAGGATTTCGTGGGATTTATATCTTATATTTATAGTTTGGTTTACATAAGCAAATCGGTTTGTTTGAAATCTGATATAGAAATAGGTAGAAATCTTATAAAGAGACTCAAGTTACTTAGAGTTATTTATAATGCTGGGTTGATTATGGGTTAAATGGCCTAAATATTGTCTGTAAAATATTTTGCTCTTAACAAGAGCAAAGTTTCAAACAACAGTCACAGTTAATAATTATCGTGTTCAGGATTCACAGATTAATACACGTTATACAAATACTCTAAGATAGGAGGCATATTAATTTAATCATTAGTTATAGTAACTCATAAGTTACATTACAACTTCCTTAGTTTTAATCATCTTGTAGGTGTTTGGTTCCTACAATTCTCACTTTACATTGTTGAATATAATTCGTATCTTCGCTCAAAATAAAATAATAATAATAGCTGTTTATTAAATTGATGAGTTATTAATAAGATTATAATATTATTCATTATAAAAAAGAAATTGGAATAAAACATAAATATACAATTTGCATATATAAAAATATTTTTGTTTTGTTTAACAAGGCCCTGTCCTTTCAGTTTACTTAGTTAATTAAATAGAACAAAGACATTTAGGTGACTGAAATTAGTTACGCATGCGCTCTTAAGACGAGTAACATGATTGTATGCAACAAGTTTTTAAACTCAATAATGCCAATTCCATATTTACTTCTTTAACAGACAAGATAGAAGAAACGCGCAGCTTCGCGCCCTACCAAGAGTACCATCACCATGAGCGCCACTGGGGCCCCTACTTCGAGGAGAGGAACCTAACCCGGGTGAACGCGCATGTCGGTGCCGAAGCCCTTCTCAACTGTCGGGTTGTCATGTTGAAGGACAAAACGGTATGCTGTTTTTATTTATTTTTAATTAATAGTCACTATAGAAAATAATATTAGTAACGATTGCGGTTGTAAATGATATAGTGATACAAATGATAATGATGATAATTATAAATAATATAAAATATGTAAATGTAGTAAAATATAATTAAGTTAATGTTTTATTCTATACTAGCTGTGTCTGCTACTTCGCCCGCGTGGAATTCTAAAAACCTAAAGTGAAAGTAGCCTAAGTTAATCCTTATTACACCAAATATCTGCCAGTGAAAGTCATTAATTTGTAAACTAGTATAAATTAATGCTAGTAAATAAAAATAAATGTTAAGTCGCATGGATGTTTATTAATATTAGGAAATTAAATATTAACAGATTTCAATTATTTTTGTGAACATGAAACAATATTTAATACAACAACCTAAAAGCTCCTGAACCGTTACAGTAGTTAAAATCTGTGTCATAGCCATTTACGCCCACTTCGAAACTCAGAGAAAGTATGTTTATAATTTACATCGTAAACACGACATTAACGCTGCGGGGACATAAAAACTATGTACGAGTATAAGTACTAAGCTATGTTAAACAAATAAGCGAATAAAACAGAATATTCTTTAAGACTAAGGACATTATACATGTTACGTGTCCTTGTGAATCTAAATACATACCTACATCTTTATGTAAAAAAAATTAAGAGTGGTAGTTTGATCACTATATATTGTTGATAAAAATTATATTACAGTAGGTACCAAACACTTAATAAATACCAAATAAATAAATACAAAATAAAAAATACCAAATAACACAGTAACCAAATGTGTTTATTTATCGTTTCCTTGTACTCACTAGTCGTGTTTAAATGTAATCATAAATGCTAAAAAATAAAATAAATGAAGTTATTTAAATACTCGTATTATGTAACATGAGTTTGTATATAATTTTATATAAGGGAGGTTTAAATTCGATATTAAACACTTTTATTAGTAAAGTCTACATTATTATTAGTATTGTGGGCACAGAGCACCATAAGCCTAATAATTCTATTGTTACAGACCTGACATCCTACATTTACATTTATCACTATTCACAGACACGCACCGCTTTTGTAGACTCTTGGCAGAGACTACATTACATCATTTATACAAAAAGTTTGAGAACTTTTCCGCTTATCACATAATTTGGGAGTGTTACGTTAAGTTAGGTTAACCCATGATGTAAAGCAGGGTAGCCAAGTTACGTAACCAGTATCTGAACATAATATGTAAATGTATTGGAACGGAAAACTACCGAAACGCAATGTAGTTCGCCAGAATCGCGAAAAATGTATTCGAAAATTTATGCTTTTATTAACACAGGCTGGTACTAAACTTTCTTTCCAAACTCGCGCCACGTTCTCAGATATAATATGATAGTTTAAGTGCCGTACTTTAAGAAGCGGAACTTTACGCGGGATGACGTGCACGTTGTAGTTAGGACGTTGTTAAAGTGTAGTGATGATATTTTGAAATACAAAACTTAACACTACTTGTTTAGTTATTATTTGTTAAATGAATCTTAAAAGGGTTGAAGTTGAGGCCCGACACTTGGAGTACCCGCTTGCTGCTGGGCAAATTAGGACGGAAGATTACTGGTTACTGGTGACCGTTAATCTGAATGACGCTGAGACCTCCTGAGATCTATGCAATGATATCTCCTTAACCAAGAAAGTTTGAAATGTACTGCCTACTTTTAAAAATAAAATTAAAAATTAATATTAAATCTAAGATAATTTAATACAAGATCGCAAAGAATATCATGTTCTGAATGATATGGTAGTTATAACTTTTTCTTACGTTCATTCATTTTTATCATTGTTAATTTTTTAATAATCATTTTGTTCTAAACTGGCGAAATGTAATGTAAATAATAATAAAATGTAATTAACAGATTTGTATAATACGATTATTTTGTAATTCATGAATCAATAATACTATTCTCGATGTCGACTCCTTATGATTACAAAGCATGATTTTAATATTGTTTTGATTGTATTAGACTTTTCTCTACATACCTCGATTTAAGAAGAAAATATTTATTTGTACAATTGTAGCATATTGACCTATAAAATAACAGTATGACAAGGAAATATTAATCTAATATTATAATACTCTTGACTGCGCAAAAAACGTAATGTAGGTAAAGGGCTGTACTTACTTACTTATACATCACAAATAAGAATGATAAATAAACCACTTCACTAAAAACAATACAAGGCCCAAAAAAGGACGTTTAATCGGTTTAATTTTCTAATGTTGTTCTTGCACCATAATCATAAAAAATATCTGATGGGAGCAAATTTCGTGACATGAATCGCGAAGAGTATGCAATCAATGATGGCCCTGTCTAAGGAAATGGAATAAGGCGATCTATAGCGGAAATTAATTTGTACGGATCATTAAATTAAAGGCAGCTTCCTACGAATGTTCTGAAAAGAATTGCCTCCGCTGCGAATTGATAATTTATTATTATTACTTATTATATGACTACATTATTTTCTGAGATAGTAATTTACTTAAATAATTGTCTTACTATTTTAACTGTCTCGTTGGTGGAATATTTGCAAGTGCGACCGCAGATCGAAAGGTACCGGGTTTAAACTCTAGATCGGATACTATTCTGCTTTTCTAATTGCTAGTATTAATTCGGAATTTAGATTTGTGTCAGATGTTAAATAATAGACTCATCATCTATTTCGTGCTGGGTAAATGATGAAACGTGAGAGTGTACTTCACTCCTCTGCCTACTTTTGGACAAGATACAGGTGTGATATTACGCTTTTATGTATGTGGATAAACTTTCAGTTGTATGACTTAGATGAAAAACCTTCATAATTCCAACCATTTGTAAGGGCCGTAACTAAATTACAAGACCAAAATACCCTAATGTAACTTCGCATCGCTAAAAAAGTGAATTCAATCCTACGCAAAAACATGCTGTGTGATTAGTATACTGCAATCCTACAAGATATTAATGCGTTTCTTGATTTTGTAGATGATGCGAGGAATGTCTCATGATTTTTTATAAAATAAACCACAGTTTGATTTAGATCTTTTAATAATTCAAATTATTGTTGGTATAACTTAACGAACGCTTTCGTCGTGTAAATTAACATTAAAATTAAAAGCTTCATGTTTTTGACAATATAGTTATTTCACACTCTGTGCTGTCTGTCTACCCCGTAAGTGACATGGCGTGTAGATATGTATATATGTGTGTATTTTCGATAAAATAGTTCCCTTTAGGTTATATGAATATGTTACTACTTATATATGTGAATACTTAATGATAAAAGGGGAATTAAATATAAGCGAACCATGTCATATATATCTTTTCATTTTCAATAGCCAAAGAGGCAATAACAATGGGTGCGTTCAGTATACACAATCATTCTAATAATGGTTACCATAACCTTATCGGCAAGGTGCCGTATGGCGCAAATAGTCATATCGCGGTTTTGGGTTTCGGGCCTAACGCAATGCAGCGTTGTTGTAGCTATGTTCTCTCCAATATAACATTTCAATATACTCGTAAGTCTCGGAGAAACGCAACTTGTTATCTTTGTTCATGTAATTTCAACGTTATTCAAGCTGAGAAACAATACTGGAAACATTATTTTCAAAGAAGCGTATATGTTCACTACGTTTATGATATGTCTAAATAATATTTTGAGAATAAGGGCTACGTACTAAAAATATTTTATTTGCATTGAATATATAGAAGAGTATTATGTGACATATTTAAGAAATGCATATCAGCCAAAGTCAACACAGCATGCAAAAATTCTTATACAACATAACATAATTGTATACTGATTAATCACAAATACTTATAAAATAATTTTACAATTATTGTGTATACAGTTATCATGTAGTTCCATGTCTTAGTCCACTGCTGGACATAAGCTTCCTCCAAAGACTGCCATTGCACCCTATCCTGCAGCTTTTCGTAGATCATCATCCTACCTAGGCGGTGGGCATCCTACACTACGTTTGCCAAACTGCGATCTTTACTCCATAATACAGTCT